>JAOVYX010017057.1:0-23096 GCA_035668315.1 Drosera spatulata | reverse complement strand
TATAGATATTTATCTCATTGTCCGAGATGTAACAAATACTTGTTGGAAACCACTTGTAAGCAATGAGACATTATAATATATTCGGGATTACATATCATTATTTGGAATTATGATTTATATCGTTTAGGTAGCTTCCTTAGCTTCTACATCTACAAATCCGTTTGGTTTGTTTGGCCTTGTCATGGACCGGGTCTATGACGGCATAACGTCACGTGCCGGACATTCCGGATTTCGGGGCGTTACAATGCAAGAGACGGTTTCTGTAATGAGAGAAATTTTTTTAAGAAATATTGGGAGGACTACTCCATGATCTTATCTGTTGCGGGAGTTCTGGATCCACTTACAAGCTGGAAGTTATCGAGTTTTGTTATGAGAAGATGCATGATGGAAATAGGTTATTAATCTCTCAAGCTGTTGAGCGTGTAAGGTTAGCTTTGAAATGACTTTATGAAGAGTACAAAAACATGCCTAAAGAAAATGGTCGTCTGAGGATTTGGACCCATCGGAAGAGGTATATTCTTTTTTTCTTTTTCTAAGTTTATTAATCTCAGCTTGTTAGTTATTGTTAGTATATTAAGAGCTGCTTCTTAATGTGTTATTAATATGCTTGTATGAGCTGCTTCTTAATATGTATGACCTGCATCTTAAAATGTTATTGATCTGTTAATTTGTATGACCTGCTTCTTAAAATGTTATTAATCTATTAATATGTATGACCTGCTTCTTAAAATGTTATTAATCTGTTAATATGTATGACCTGCTTCTTAATGTTATTAATTTGTTAATATGTATGACATGTTTCTTAATATATATGACTTGCTTCTTAGTGTTTTGTTAGTTAACTTTGTATGAGCTTGATTTGTTATTAATATGCTTCTTAATCTGTTTCTAAATTTGTTTACCAGCCTGGTATTGGTATCATAATGTAAGAACGTGCATATTTTGGTAGGATCCATTTGCAAGTTGGGCAAAGCGAAAGAAAACCAACATATTGGATAAATATGAATTGGATCAGTAACTTGAAGAGCCCAGAACACAATGGGTTAAAGGATACGATATTGTAATATCCCAAAATTTTCAGAAATTAAAAATTTGTAAAGTACGTATTAAAGTGCACGTGCGAATAAGTATAACGAATGAGAGACGTTATAATCGCACGAATAAATCTAGTGAACGAATAAGCAACGTTATAACGTTGCAATGTAACGAGTGAAGCTTATCAAACAAATAAATATAACGAAGAGATAACGTTATAACGCGCGAATAAAGGTAACGAATAAATAACGTTAACATTATATTATAATGTAACGTTATAACGTTAGGGATATTGCGCGTTAGGGATAACCATTTTAATCCCAGAAAATTTGGATTTTGATATAGGATATGATATCGATATTTATGGGATAGTTAAATCGACACGAATTAATTATCGGAAGACTAATACTATGAAACTGGGATAAATATGGTCTGAAGAAAATTTAATGAGGGTATATTTTACCCCTCCGTGCACCTACAGTACCTCCTTTTCCTCGTCTAAAATTCGTTTTCCCGCACGCCAAAGTTCTTCCAATGTCACTGAGTGTCCTATTTCCTAACCATCATTTTGTCCCGCTTACATTTGTTTTAAAGACACCCAAAACTTCACCATTCACTCACTCTCACCATCCCTTTCTTCTTTCCTTGCACTATCACCGAGCACCTCACACTCACCACCTTCGACATGACCATAGCCACCCACGCCACTCCCTCAAGCACCACCACCTCCGACTATCATCACTATCAACACCATCACAGAACCGCTGCACCACTGCCACCATTGCCTTCACCCCTCCGTCATCACCAACACCACCATCGTCCTTATGCTTCACCATCACCGAGCCGAAACCGGCTTCGCCCACCATCGTCAATGCCAACACCCCTCCACCACCACGCCATCATCATCTGCAACACACAACCATCACAAACACCATCACCATCGTTGTCCTTCCCAGCGCATATGAAAGTAGCAACGGTGAGCAGCAAGAGCAGTTGCAGCTCTCCCCACATCACACGAGCTCCATGCCACGTCTCGGCTCGACGAGCATCCTCACCAAAACACCTCGGCTCTTGTTAGATCTCCCTTCTTAAACACCACAGCGGTGAGCTTCCCTCCGATGTTGTCATCATCCTTGGACAGCAACACGGGTGTTACACAGAGCCACCATAGCCGAAGCCCCCCTACGCGCAAGCTACCATCACCAAACTCGCGCTGCTTCGGCACCACCAACTTCAGCATTCCGATGACATTTTTCGGTCTACAACAGGTCCAGGGAGGTGATGGCAGCCAGGCAGTGAGATGGTGTGGCATCGGGTGCCTTGGGTTTCAAGTTTTAGACGTAAACGGACTTAAAAACACCTTAACAAGATTTTCCGGCCAACTTCCTGCCAAAGCCAGACTGCTAGCGGTGAAAAAGTGTGACAGAGCAAGACGAAATACTTTGGTGACATCGGGTGTCTTGGGTATCGAAGTTCGAATAAAAACAAGCCTTAAAAGACCTTGTCGAAGTTTTCTGGAGACATTCCGGTCATTTTTCTGGCCACCGGCAGTGACGACGACGGGAATAGAGCGGTGACAAAAGCGGACAGCGAAGAGGTGACCTTGGGTGTCGAAGGTTCTAAGGTTTTTGAAGGTTTCTTTGACCCTAAATCAAACTAAGGTTAAGCACGCTTCAAAGGCAACCTAACCCCTCTCGATCCGTCTCGTGCTTAATATTTCATCAATATGATGTGTTATGATGATTATGATGAGGAGGGTACCGTCAGGAGGATGATCATATGCTTGTTTGATTGGTTGATGCATTAAGGCGATAATGGAATTAGGGCTTCAATAATATATGCATGGGTGCATGCATAGGCACATGCGGACGCTAATTAATGTTAATTATGATCCCAAATTACCATGGACGTATTTCGTTATATATGTGTGTGCTTGGTGTGGTGATAAGATGAATTATACTTGATCACGAGGTTTATGCACTAAAAAGGTACTAAATATACCATCGGTGGGGATCGGGTTGTAATAATAAGCCTTGACATTAGGATCGAGATCGGGGATGAATGTTTTACATATTTGATATGTGATGTGGGATATTGGAATTGAAACGGGATAGAATACACAACTGAATAACATACACAACATATCGGGAATTAATTAAAAACGACCCTTAAATGCTTAAGTACAAGGGACACGGCAAAGTAAAGCTTGGTTGCTTTATCTTTATAAAACAAACTAATGAAAAGCGAATCAAATGGTGTATGTGTCCTTGAGTTACGAAGGTCGACCTTTGCGATCCTTTGTGGGTCCAAGTGACTCGTCGTTGATCTTTTGAAAGCCTTAAAGGCATGTGTATCAGTTTTGAGATTCTAAATATGTCTGTCCCCTGAATTATCGTAACGGACAAGTAGAGACTAGTTAGGGAGGGGACGACAGCGTACTCAACCCCTTCGCATGCATGCAGCGGCGATTAAGCCTGTAACGCCCCGGCCAAATCTTTGCTACTAGAACGTCACCAAGAACCGCTCGTCAGTCTGACAACTGGTCCCACAGACCAACACTAGTCCTTTCAATGTGCTTTGACCCCACTCGCGCACACTCTGCAAAACTTCCCAGGAGGTCATCCATCCCAGCATTACTCCGCGTTAAGCACGCTTAACTGCGGAGTTCTAAAGTGATGGGCTACCGAAAAGAAAGATGCACCTTGTTGGTATAGGTAGTACAATCAAACCATTTAAGCATTTCCTTGGGGTATTACAAAGCCGTTGGTGGTTGGTGTCACCGGTAACTCTTTGCAGGGAGGCCCTTCTCAATGTCGATATCACGAGTCGCATTGAACGGGAAAGCGCATGGGTGATGCGAACTGGAAAGAAAACGGGTGTGCGTTTCAAACAGACTTGTCCGGTTGACGATTGACATTCTTTCATTTAAATCTGAGTCTCTCATATCTAACGAGGTGTATCTTTCAAGTTGAGTCATGAAATAAGCGTAAAGAAAGATACTTAATGAAATACGAATACATATTAAACGTTATAAAAATAATACTGTTTCCTTATGGCATTATATTTTCTATTATAATATAAAAATATTTTTAGGGACTTTCGACGGCTGTCATAGCCGTTAGCGAAATCCCCCTGTGAATGGAATACATATACTTTAGGTTACTGAGCTTATTTTGCTCACAGGTTATGTGTTTCATTTGTAGGTATGCCTCTAGATGCTCCCGAAAAGCCTTAGTGTGAGACTTGCATTGCATGTAGTTCGTCACGCCTTCTATCAAGATAATATATCAGTTGGGGTTTAGTCTGTATAATAAGTCAGTAAACTTATAGTGTTTAAGACTTTTGGAAAGATCATGTAATATAAATTGCAATAATTGGTTACTAGAGATAATCTGTAACCTTGTGAACCAAATGCTTCTGTGGTAATAATATAATATAACTTGTTAGATGTTTTTCTTGTCTTCTATGTCTAGGACCTGTTCGGGTTGTTAGCCTTGCTTCGGATCGAGCGGGTCCTTAGCGGCATAATGCACGCGTCAGCTTGAGCTGGACGACGGGGCGTTACAGATATCCTAACTTATTACAAGTCAACTGAGAGTCAATTTTCTGATTTGTCTCGTATGGCTCATGATATTTTGACTATTCCGATATCTACCATTGCTTCAAAGACTTCTTTTAGTGCTGGTGGAAGGGTAATTTGATAAGTATCGAAGTAGGTTGCTTCAAAAGAACGTTGAGGTTTTGGTATGCTTACGTGATTGGATGCACGATGTGAATTATGGAGGTAGCATCTTTTTTATTAAGTTATCTCGTTATTGAATTTTGTTGTTCATCATGTTTCTGGTTTGTTTGTCAACATTGATTTTTACTTTGTGACTTTAATCGATGATGTGAGTGAGGAATTATCCAAGGCTTGAAGGGATGTAATTTCAACCCCACCGACTACTACTACTGCAATTATCCTTGTACCTTCTAAAGTGTCAAGTATCGTCGAAGAACCTTGTGACGATTTGGTAGATAATCAAGGTAAAATCTTATAAATAAGATCGAATATCATTCATGTTTTTTTTTTTTTTTTTTTTTTGCTGCATTGCATCCATGTTGGAGTTACAGCTCGAGTTGCAGGAGGAGTTGCTGTTGTGTGATGAAGTATGAATATGATTATACATCCGTGGTTTTATTTTCTAAATTTTAATTGGTTATAAACGGTTAATCGGATGAGGAACCAATTTAATATCTTGTTTCAACCGGTTAAAAACCGTTTAACCGTTTATCCGTAACCGATTAAAAACCAAAATCGAATAATAAATGATTACGATTTTGAAAATGTAATCGATTATTAAACGGTTTGATTACGGATTGATATCTCATAATCGAAACAGATAAAAAATCGCATCGAATAAGCGAAACTGCATCGATTAACCTCCTTAATTTGACGAATGCATACTACAAGTTGTTTTATGTAACTGGGTTTTAAAATATTTAAATTATATTTGACAAGTTCCTTTTGGACCAAATTTTCCTTTCAATTGATTTTTTTTATTATCAAATTGTCCTTTTAATTGATCTTTTTGAACCAAATTGCTATTTTAGTTGGTCATCTTTCCCAATCCACATCACTATCCACACCGTTCCTACATCGCATAAACCATAATTTCTCTCATCCATGAATAGATCATTGCAGTCAAGTATTAATGATGGTGCCAATGCATTCATCACCTACAACACAGTACTGTTATTACTGTAAAAATTTCCCCTATTCAAATTGTTGGTCCAAAAAGCAACACGAAAGATAGACTATACTTTAAATACGAGGATTATGGTTTTTCTCTTGGCACCAGCTCAATGGAGAATTGATGTCACCACCTTTGACAGTTATTGGTCAGAATTGTTGTTGTGGAAGCAATACAATGACTGGTAGAGTCAAAGCCTTGATGTTGGGTTCTTGAAAATGATCATTATTTTTATTGCTGCTATAAGTGTGTTGGTTTTGTTGTTAAAATAAAGTGATTTTCCTATGTTTAAGTTTATAGTCGAATCTGATTCATGGAAAGTCATTATATTCTTATTAGTTTGGTTAATATAAGGTGTGTTTTTTAACACCTGATGCAACTGACAAATCTATATTACAATTGTTTGATTGATTACTGCAATTAAATGCTTGTGTACTCTAATTTTTTAGCAAATTTGACTTGAGCATATATTTTATATTTCCTCCGTTCCGTGAAAATTATAATACTTTTATTCGGATCGAAAATTTATGTGTGTGTTGAATTTATATTGAATAATATCAAAAGTACGATTTACTGTAGCAGCTATACGAGGAATTAGTGGGTATACTGTAACTAATTTTTTTTTATCAAATTATGAAATATTGTAATTTTATGTGATATCTAATTAAGACAAGTGTTGTAATTTTCATAAAACGGAGAGAGTATTATATTTTCAAGAAATTGCATTATCAATGTCACCAAATAGAAGATTAATTTGTGGGTATTTCTTTTTGAGTTTTTCATACAATCTAATAGGGATACTCATTTGCAGATAGATATGAAGTGACACACATTAAATTTACAAAGAATAACGAGCATGATGTCAAATGATTGAAGAAATTCGTGACTATTAATAACGCTGCCCGAATTTGAACTCAACTTGACTTTTGGATGGAAAAAATGCAATTCAGTTTGTATGGTGGTGAAGAAATGTGATGAAGGGAAGGAAATTAGGGATTTTCAGAGGATTGGTATTGATGAATTGATGATGTCCTATGTTGTTTTGCTCATATTACAGAGAAAAAGCTTGGAAAATAATAGACTAGAGCGAGGAAGATGTCAAAAAAAGTTGAAAAAAAGAGATCAAAATGATCCCACATAAAGACCAGATTCTCTTAAAAAATGATATACAATAATATTGAGTAAAATGTGAATGGAAGTTATATTGAAAAACAAAATGTGTTTTAAAATATTTAAAAAAATAGATTATTAATTTAAATTAAAAAAAAGAGATTTACTCTTAATTTACTGAAAGACAAAAGGATCATATATTTTGACATACACAATCATTAGATATGCCAATAAAAAATTTAAAACAAATCAAGGGTTCAAGTTAATCAAGAAAAATTGAAGGGTCAGGATTGGCTCGACCAAATCCCTCCCTGTCTAGACTTGACCACGGTTGCCAAACCGTAAGTTTTGGTTTCAAAATCGACGAATTCGGTTTAATAGAAGGACAAATCGAAGCTGAAACTTTTTAGTTCGGTTTCGATTACGGCTTCGGAATCGGTGGTTTCAAGACGATTCCGGTTCCAATGTCTATTTTAGTTTCGGTTTAAGTTGGTCATGATTTCATTGATTTTTTTTTTACGGTTTTTACATGATTTTGTTCATAAAATACACACTAAATAACTTTTATTTAAAGAAAATATATTTAAAATATGATATTATACAGAAAATATCAAAACTCATATAATCGTATTATAAAGTTACACTTAATATTCATCTTAACATGTGACCCAATATAAAAGAAAAATGAACTATGAAAATATTAGGTGTTTCAACTAAATAGACATAATAAAAAAATGAATCAATAGATATGAATTAGATAGATAAATAAGGGGAAAATACTTTAACGTTTTATGAAAAAAATACACGATTTGAAACCGAATCGAACCGACAATTTTGATTTCGGTTTTGTTTTTGATGAAACCTTAATCGAACCGACGATTTTGATTTCGGTTTTGTTTTTGATAAAACCTTAATCGAACCAATATTTAAGGTTCGATTTCGATTTTTATTATTTTCGATTCCACCATAGTTTTGATTCTTGAAACGACGGTTTAGTTTCGATTCAAAATCGAACAGTGGTAGGATCGATATCCGTCTCACGCCCTTCGCCCCTCTCAACTGTCCAATATCGACAACCGTCATGGCCGTCGAAGATGCAGAATGAGATGGAGCGGCAGCTATTGTCGTTGTCGAAGAGCGAGCGCTCTTTGTCGGAGAAGCTACAGCCGTTTTAGGGGAGCCGTTGATGAGGATGGATGCGTCGACCATGGTGTTGAACTAATTGATGAGACCAAATAATGAAATTCCATATCATTTGTCGATGGGTCCTTCTCGTGTGGCGGCGACGGCGTTTGTTCCATCTCCGGCAATGGCTGTGCATGGGGATGATGGACAGAGATGAGGTGGAAGGTGGGATGGGGAAGAATTTTTGTTATATGTAATGTCAGCCTTCAATTTCTCTTGATTAATTGGAGTGGTTGGATTTATTTTATATTTTTTATTGTCATATCATGTGTCATAATACCCAATTATTTTCATGTTTATTTAAGAAAAATAAATAATATAAAGGTATTTAATAAAAAATATTTATTTAATTTAATTCTTTGTTTTTTAATCATTTACTTTTAATCTTCAATTTATATTATTTTAATTTCAATTAATTATTTATTATTAAATATGTTTATATAATGATATGCATTTTCTAACCCAAAATAATCATCTATGTTAAATTTTTACTTAGGAGTCCGTGAGAAGCCAGTTGCGGTACCCTCTCTCTCCCAACTCCTCAACACACACAATCTCCACACCCACTTTGCCCCGGACTTCCCCTTCTCTTCCGCACGCAAAAACATAAACCAAAAACCCAAAAAGAGAAAAAAAATCTAAAAAAATCCCCAAACGCATGAACGGCTCTCACACACCCTAATCCGCCACCACCGCGCCACCACCGCCACCGGCGCCGCCTCCGCCGTCGGCGAGCCTCGAGGTGGAGTTCGTGTTTCTCTCCGCTCACACAAGTTTCATGCTTATTCGGAAATTGCGAACGAGATATATTTCACGGGGACGATTCTGTGTAGGGATTGGGATTGGCGAGTGGTGAGCTTTGTTTCGATTTTTGTATGATTTGCCGCTGAATTCGTTTGGTTTATTGATGTTTCGTGTTATCTAGGGTTTCGCTTTTTTTTTTTTTTTTTTTTTTGAGTTGGATTTGGCAACAAGATTTTATTTTTGTCAAGTTTTGGTTTTCTAGGACTAGAATTACTAGAATATGGGTGGCAGAGAATTTCCAACGCCGATTAATGTTAATTGAGTTAATTGTAGCCATCTTTGTCATATTTGGTAGTGCAGCATCAACATGGTGTGGTAGACTTGGAAGGTTGCAATAGCCGATTACACAGGACAATTTTCGACTGCATATGTTGAGGCTATTTGCTGTTTTCTGTGGAGAATTTTATAACTATAAGCTTTCGAAGACGGGAAAAGGTTGCAACTTTATGTTTAGCTGAACAAGGCAGGCATTTGAGTCCTTACGAGGTTTTAACTCTTTCTTAGCTGAAAACTCGATATGCACTACACCATTAGCATCTGTTAAGCGTTTTCCAAGATGCTCTTGACAGAATTTTTTCATGAACAAATACCTAACTTGAAAAGATATTAGGTCCTAGATCTCTGCTAATATTTGGTGTGCACATTATCTTACACCAGTGACAGTCTTGAATGCTGTTTTGTCTGCTTTGTCATACAATTTTTTTTAATGTTACCTTGCGATTTTTTTTTAATGCCATCAGTCCTTGATTCTTTCTTTTCTCTAGAGGTTACGAAGACAAAACATTATTTGTCTGATAATTCATGTAAAACTTTAACCGTGATAGCTATGATGCAGGGCTTGTTATGGAATGCTTTACATCTACGTGCTAAATTTATGGCAAATCTGTTTTGCTTTTGCTAAGTGCCCCTCGTACGTATGAATCAGGGGCTGAAATTCTATTGAATAATATTGATCGTTTTTGTTTTTCTGTTGTGTAATTGAGAGTTAGGATGTGGGTTATTATTCCCATTTTTCCACTCAATCTTTCAACTCACCCTTGAATGCCATTTTAATCTGTTTGGCGTGATGGTTGTTTATTGTTCTATCCTTGCCATGCGTAGTACTTTCAATTTGGACTGTGCTCTGCTTGGTCTTCTTGTGCTCTAAACATTCCTGTTTTGGCTGTCTTCTGCAGCAGTTTTTACTAGTGCAGTCCGCCTATCTGTCTTTCCGATTGGCTGAAATAAGAGGCTCAAAAGGGAGAAAGCAATGGGCAGTACATTTAATCCGCAGATTTTAGTTGATAAGCTGACAAAACTCAATAATTCTCAGCAGAGTATAGAAAGTATCCTTTTTATTATATTAATGACTGCTCTATCTTCAGATTCTTTTCGAGATGAGATGTAATGCTTAAATATATGGACTTTTACCCATGAATCCTATTTCGTGAGGCAGCTACTTTTTCTTTGGGTCTAACGTGTCGCACATTCTTGAACCCCATCCTTAGTCTGGACTTTTGTAAAACATAAGGTTTGAGAGAACAGTTGATATGGAAGAGTTTCTGTTAGAATTGAAGTTCAAGCAGGGTTCACGGGGATAAGCTGATGAAACTTAAAGCTAGGCTCATATGATGTTGAGAATTGTTTATGATCTAATGGATAATACAGAGGTACTTGTACGAAGAGTAGTAAACCATGTCAATTGTGAGATAGTATGCACTCTAATCATCCTGTACTTCACCTAGCTTGTGAGGTACAAGAAGATATTTATCTTTGGATCAAAATGCTGCCTAAGCTGCCTTGCCGTCAATGGTAACATTACTCTGCTAGGGTCATTGTCTTAAATCTGCATTTTGTTAGGCGGTTCCTTTTCTTTTCTTTTCTTTTTTTTGGGCAGTTAGTCGATGCCTTTTGACTGAAACAAGTGTATACTTGGCTCTAAAAATCTTAATTCTTTCTTCCTTCACTTTTGATTCTTTTGAAGTTTTATCCTTAACTTCCAATAGCTCTTTCACATTGGTGTATTTTCCATATGAATAAAGCGAAACAAGTTGTTGAGACATGGGATAAACAGTTCCATTGCTCCCCGCGTGAGCAAAAATTGGCTTTCCTGTATCTTGCAAATGATATTTTACAAAATAGTAGGCGAAAGGGAGCTGAGTTTGTTGGGGAGTTCTGGAGGGTATTACCAGAGGCTCTTCGAGATGTGATCCGAAATGGCGATGATTTTGGTAGGAATGCTGCATTGAGGCTGGTAAGCTTCCCCGATGTTCTAAAATTAAAAGCTTTCAAAGGCTGTTTTTGTGTTTGTTTGTGTCTATACACAATCTGTTTGCTCGATTTGCCATTGCCAGTATTTAACTCAAAAATTGTTATCATGACCTCAACGATCAAGATGCTCCAAAGTGAGCTGCTCAACGAAAACACAACTGTTGTACTAGATTCTTATTATGTTTTAGGTTGTCCTAAGTGCCACTTTATGATCTTATGTTTCCTGCTAAGTACAACTCATGCTTATTTTCTTGATACAGATTCACATATGGGAAGAGAGAAAAGTCTTCGGCTCCAGGGGGCATATTCTGAAGGAGGAGTTCCTCGGAAGGCCGCCAGAGACCAGTTTAAAACATGTGAAGCAACTCGGTGTCAAACTTGTGAGAAAAACTTTGCTTTTTACTTGGCTTTATTGCTACCATTCATAAGAGTTTCTCCTAGTCGCTTCATTGATGTAACTTTCCTCCACTATGCAACAGAGACCCTCTGGTGGAGCTATGTTGGAGAAGATTGTTTCGAGTTATGAACTCATTTATGGAGGTCCGCTGGATGAAGATATTGTGTTGGGGAAATGCAGGAATGCAATAGGCCATTTGGAGAAAGTAGAGAAGGATATTGGCACTGATATGAATGCAGGTAGCTTTCTTCCGAAGTTTTGTTTATGTCCGCTTCTTCATGATCTCTACCTGATATTTGCAGTCGGTTTTTGCTCCCCCTCTTTGGATCAGAAATAATGATGTTCAAGTTTGACTCTGCGTTCCAATTAACAGCGGTCATGAGGGTCGAAATTGAAAAGTTTGAGAGGATGAACTATTTTGACAATGGAAGAAAGCTATACAGTTGTTTTATCTCCTTCTAATTTCAAAGCTCTCGAGTTACCTGTCTCAATCTGTATTTTTCCTGACTGTTGTGGATATCCAAGCAGGGCGTTTGCCTGGAGTTATCAAGGAGTTTCAGGTGCAGCATGGTGTTCTAAGAGAGAGCATCGAACAGCTCTCTGTGGTCGAAGCCTCTAGAGCAACTCTTGTATCATATTTAAGAGAAGCCCTTAACGAGCAGGTTGGTTTATTACAAATGAGGAATGTTGAAATTTGCGATTTTTTTCTTCTTTTGTTTTGTTTCATGTTTCAAGTGTTCCAAGTTCTTCCATTGTGAAACATTAGTCTGAGATATCAATTTGCTATTGTTTTCAGGAGTTCAAGCTGGACCACGTCCGAAATCTACTTCGGGTAAGTACTCTTTGTATGTGAAGAATTATACATGTCACAAGCTTAAACCAGTTTCATAAAAATACGTAAATAGTTATATGCTCATTCCAAATACCAGTTGACATTCATCAAGTGCGATGAAGAGCTTATAGGCTGGTTTGGCCCGGTTATAAGCGTTGGACCTTGATTTTTGCATACTGTCAGGTTATCATAGGGTCTATATGAATCTTATGCTTTCCTGCTCCGGTTGCAGGTTGCTCATCTTCAGTCGGAGCAGGCCACTAATGTATGCCAGCAGTTGCTAAATTCAGACAGTGAGCAGTTGCTTAATGATCAAGGACTGCAGGAATATAGCAATTCTGCACCTCCAGGGTTTGTTCCCGAGGATCACCAACAGCCTGCTCCAAGGCAGGTGCCATTTCCCGAGGCAGGCTTGGAGGAAGAAAAACGGAAGTCTGCTGCTGCTGCCGTGGCAGCCAAGCTTACCGCCTCCACCTCCTCTGCAGAAATGCTGACTTATGTCTTATCTTCTCTCACACAAGGCGGCATAATTTGCAACACAGTTAATGAATCGCCGACCGATTATCCCCCTGAGAAGAGAGCAAAGCTTGAAATTGATCAACCCTACGAGCCGCCTCCCACTCAGCAGCAACTGCCGCTACAACCACCTTTTCCACCAGCAGAACTGCTCCGTCAGAACTCTGTTGGCCGTAACCAGCCTCCAGCATCTGATGAGCAGCCGCCTCCACCCCCATCATCTCCTCCACCACCGCCTCCCTTGCCGCCAATGCCGCCCTTTGCAATGCCTCAGTTCATGCAGACTGCTGGACTGATGATGCCTGGCGGACCACCCTACAACTTCAATGGAGGCCAACAGCCGGGGCCTCCTCTCTCCAATTATCCTCCAATGGGTCCCCCGGTGTCGGGGATCTCTCCTTATGCTCCTCCTCTTCAAAACCCTTACCAGGGTTTCCCCGGATCTGACGGCGGCTTCTACGGTCAGCCATCGTCCTTGCCTATGGCACCGATATCTCGCCAGTAGAGTTTCCAGGTGTGTCTCGGGGTAGTGAGTGGTGCCGTTTTGGATGAAAGTAGTTGGTTGCTGGATTAGATGTTGTCTTCCTAGTGTTTGTATCTTTGCATAGTATATATTAGACTTAGAGTGAGACTTCTGCACATAAAAATAGTTACTGAGAATGTTGTGTATTAGTATCTTCTTATGAGATTGAACTCTTTGAACTTATAGAATTATGGAGTTCGGGATGCCTGAAGTATGTTGGATTTCTTAAACGACCTCGTCATCTTGACAATTACTGTTGTTCAAGGGTGGAGAGAGGAATCACTTCACCCTGCTTAACGGTTGGCTCCTGCTATTGATGTTGGTTGCCGTTGGAAGGGAAAATTTGCTGATGTATGTATCAGCGTTTGGTTATCGGTTACAAATGTGTCGGCCTGTACTGTGTGGTCTACATCGGCATCGGCATTACTAATGATTATATCGCCTACAATAATATTGGCATCCTGAATTATTATGTCGTCTCACGGAGTCGGGGTAGTCCTGGATAATCAGTTATCCAAGGTGGTGGTTTCTTTTGATAATACAGGAGATCAGATCTACCACTGTAGGGAGATGAGATACCAGTTACTACTATAAGCTTGGGAGAATTCTTGTCTGAAAATATTGAAATCGTTGCACAATTTTCTTCTCGAGTCTTGTCTAGTTGCGATCATGTTCGTTTTCTTGTTTCCGAATAATGCACTCTATTAGCAAAATCATGACTTTATCAGTACTGATTAATCCTGAAAAAGGAAGTTTTTAATCAACGATGCATAAGAGAGCATCCATAACATCCTTCATTTTTCAGATAGGTCGACCACATCGAATTCTACTCCCTAAAAAAAGTGAGAAATTCACGTGTTGTCCTTCAGTTGGATGTGAAAGGTGCCCTAGGAATAGAATAACGAACAGGGTAGTTAAAGAAGTACAGAGATTTAACTATTTTTATCCCATGAGCATGCTTAGTCACTACACCCATATGGAGTATATAGCATGTTGCCCATGAGACTTGGCTTTTTTTGGGTATAGTTCGAGTAACAACTCAAGGGGGACAGAATCCAGACGGACCATAACCAACAATGATAACAAAGGTTTTAGTACGTCGTTCGCAAAGGCCATGTGAATATTGGAGTATGGTCCTGCTTCTGTTTTTAGGAAAATTGTGCGATCTTATAAGGAGTAGTGGGAGATTTGTTCTCTGTGAAATTAGATTAAATTTGTTTAAATTTTTTATTTATGGGTCAATCAGAATTAGAAAAATTATGGTTATTTATGGGTTTATAAATAATCCTTGTAACAATAATATCTGTTTATTATTTTTTTTCAATAATGGATCTCGTCGACGGTGGTGGGTTTTTATTCCCCTTGATGATTTTTTCACATAAATTTTTTGTCTCTTCTCCTTTATTGATTAATCATATGTGTAAATAGATCCTAACAAGTGGTAGGTTGATTAAGCACATAAAGTGAGAGAGTGATTAAAAACCCTAATCAATTGAATTTGGATTCATGAGATCGGGGATTTTTGCGGATCATATTTGGTAACAAGTTTGGTGATCAAAGATCCAACCTTTGGTGCTCTATAATCAAGCGGGAGCGATGGCAGAGGATAAGCAAATCGGATTGATAAGTTCGATTGGTCGAAATTTTTTGAAAGATACAGATGAAAACTACTTTTATCAAAAGGACCTTTATCTGTCGCTGGGGGGTGAGAAAGACAAGCGTTCTAATTGGGATCAGAAGAAGTGGGAGCTGTTAGATCACAAAGTTTTGGGTGCGATTCGATTCTCACTGTCGTCCACGATCAACATCTTCAAAGAAAAAACCCCCGAAGGTTTGATGAAGGTGTTGTCAAGGATGTATAAGAAGCTTTCCGCAACAAATAAGGTATTTCTCATCAAACGCCTGTTTAGTATGAAGATGAATGGAGAAAGATCAATGACTGAGCATGTGAATGATTTCAACTCGGTGACGAGTCCGTTGGAGTCAAGTTTGATGACGAGGTGTTGTGCTTGACGATTTTGGCTAATTTGCCAGATAGTTGGGATTGCCCTGTGATAGTTGTCAGTAATTTGTCAGACGGGGATAAACTCAAGTTTGATGATGTCGTTGGTATTCTTATGAGTGAGGTTACACGAAGAAAGAGTTTCTCGTTTTCTGAAGGTTCCAGAGATGCCTTGAATGTTGAAGCGTGTGGTAAATCTTCAAACAGAGACGACGAAAATGGTAGAGATCGTGTTCAATCAAATAGTGGTTATTGGAGAAATATCACGTGTTTTAACTGCGATGAGAAGGGCCATATTGTTCTTGTGTGTCCAGCACTGAAGAAGAAGGAAGAGAAATATGACGAAAGTAAAGACATGGTTGGGTCCTTTAGTGATGATGAAGCTTTTGATTGTGTCATGTGGATCCAAGTGCGACTCTTGGATTTTGGATTCTGGTGATGTGTGGCATGCTACTTCAGATAGGAGTTTGTTTGATATGTATGAGTCTTGTGCAGATTCTTTGTTAATGGGTAATGATGCAGTTTGTGATGTTGCTGGAATTGGTTCTGACCAAGTGAAGATGTTTGACGGTGTTGTTTGTACCCATGGGAATGTGAGGTATGTTCCGGGTTTGAGAAGAAACCTGATTTCGGTGGGTCGATTCATTTTCAAAAAATGCAGTGTATCAGTTCGAGAAGAAGACATGAGAGTGTGTCGTGGTGCATTGGTCATTATGAAGACTCGAAAGGTAAACAAGTATTTTGTGTTGGTTGGTGGACATTGTGAAGCAGTTACTCCGTTGAGTTAGAGTTTAGAACTGCTGAGATCTCGCAAGGGTGGGACGAGGATGCGTGTGAGTTTCGTGGAAGTGCTTACAAATGATCCCAAGATCAAGAGTGGTCGCGAGATTGTGAAGAGGACAACTATGAAAGGATTGCATGATAGAGGTAACAGTTCTTGGTTGAGGAAGACTGTTGATCATGGAGAGTTTCCTAGACGATGTGTGTACATGAGCGAAAGGCATCGATGCATGAGGAACCCGACGCACGGTTCAAGGAGTGACTCTAGTACTTGTGTTACTGATAAGTCGCATGGTGGGGGAGCAACAGATTGGAAGGTCAAGGAACTCTATGTGTATGTGTGTGTGAAAGAAGTCGTCAGCTTCAACAGTTTCTGCCACTTGTGTTGCTACGTGATGTTAACATGGGGTCGTCGGTGAGTGTGATGAGTTGGATGGTTTGGGAATCAGTCCCAAATGAGAGATTTGTTAGAGTATGGTCCTGCTTCTATTTTAGGGAAAATTATGTAGCCTTTTAGCGAGTCGTGCGAGATTTTTTCTCCATGAAATTAGATTTAATTTGTTTAGATCTTTTATTTGTGGGCCAATCAGAATTAGAAAAATTATGATTATTTTATGGATCTATAAATAACCCTTGTAACAATAATCTCTCTATATCAGATTTCTCTCAATAGTGGATCTTGTTGACGACCGTGAGTTTTTCTTCCCTTTTAGGATTTTCCTACATAAATTTCGTGTCTTTTCTTCTTTATTGATTAATCGTGTGTGAATCGATCCTAACAATGAAAACATTGCCCATAAAGAAATTGATGCTTTCATTCCAACAATAGTTTTATTAGTTTTGTCCGGCAAGTTATCATAGTCTAGAGTGCTTAAACTCAATAATAGTATGTTACTTCTTTCGTTTCAATTTATCTTTCGTTTTGAATAAAACACACAAATTAAAAAATCTTTATTACATATCATTTACAATGATGAAAATTTCATACTTGTTCTTATCAATTATTGAAAGTTGTGTTTGTATTGAATGAATCAAAGAAAAAAACCACAATAAATTCATGGATAAAATGAACAAAACCCATTAATTTTTGTCTAGATAATCTCATATGACAAATATTTTGAAATTCAATCTAACTCTTCAAACCAAATATAAATTAAAACGAAGAAAGTATAAGAGAACATCGTCGGAACGATTATATCAACACTGCATTCCGAGCCACCGCCAATCCACGACAAACTATAGGTTGTGTAATCAAGTAGCATCTACGTATCCAATAGTAGGACACAAGACACAAAATCACACAACAAAGTGCAACGCAAAGGCAGGGAGACAAAACAAGGACAAAAGCAGCACTCTTGTGAGCTCCCCAAAACTACCTGCCTGCAAATGTCCCTGCCATTCTTGTCCTTCCCATGCCGATTTGCTTGCTTCAATTTTATTTAATTTATGAATTGTTTTATTGGGTTTCTGGCATTCTTTTTCTAACACACAAGTACAAGTACAAGCACAAGCATAAACACCAAGGCAAAAGCTCATGCTTTAGACATAAAAGGGATTGTATATGTAGAGATCATTAGTAGGTGTCGTGTTCGTTCGCGTGAAGAAGAAGAGTTCTTGTTGTTGCCGAGGTCGGATTGAGAATACCTGGTCAGAAATCTGATTTTTGATGCGATCTAATCAAGAACCAGAAAGTTGCTAACGACATGATGGTTTGAGTGGTATTAACTATCAAGTCTAACCATCATAAATAAGGTTTCGAGTTCAAGTCTTGTAAATAAAGTTGTCGGGGTTTGGAGACATTAACTCACCCTTAAGTTACCCACCGCATAAATTTGAGCGAGTTCCTTTCACAAACACATACCCCACTGTTATCGTTCTTGTATCTTACAAAAATTCCTAATCGCCTTCGACTTATACGCATCCTGCAATTAACTATAACGTAGCAACATCACGCGTCTTACATGAACAACCAATCTTTTCCTTATCACCTTTGAACGAATAACAAGAGTGTTGATGTTGTTGTTGTACTATTCTTTTAACAGTTACTCTTTTGAACTGAACTTGCTGATCATGCAAGCAGAGCTGTTGTCCTGCAAAATAGGCAAATATGAGCCATTGATTCTCTTTTTTTGACCTGCTGACTCATAACCCAACCTCTCACTTTACTTTGCTGACGACTTCTTGCTCCCAACTTTGCTAGACAAAGGCTACATCCAATTAATTTAATAATAATAGACATTTATGCTGCTGTATTATGATTTATGTTATGCTAAAAGGGATGCTAATGACGACGAGTTCGATGAGGATGTTTCAAATCGGAAGTTAAAAGGTTATGGAGAATAGCAGAGGTGCATTAAGTTCATGAACTCCCTACTTCGGAATATTGGTCACAGATGAACCCGTTGAACTGATCATTCGACTTAAGGAAATATATAGTTGATCAACCTATGATAAGTAAAGAACTCTATGGAGGGGGTCATATACTTTAGTAAAGAACTCTATGGAGGGGGTCACTCGTAACTGTGTCGTGCAAGAGTCTCCTACGCTAACGACCCAAGGTATATATATATTTTTTTACGACGAGGGTGTCTGGACCAGCTCGCGCGACTAATCCCCCGAACACTGACAAGGCGCCCCCCACCAGCATCGGGTAAAACTTTGACCGAACGACCCAAGGTATATTCGTCATAACTAAACTAGAAAAGCGAGACCCTCTTGACTAGGTGAAACCCTTCAAATGAAAATGGACCAAAGATCATATCAAACGTAGAGGGGTATTCAACTTCGAAACAAAACCTATCTATGGAGGGGGTCATGTACAAATCACAGAGTCTTATGCTAAAAAGTGAAAGTCTCAAGGGTTTAGCCAACTTGCAGTTTAAGTAATGGCATGGACAAATCAAAGTATGATTATCAAAGAGTAACAGTTGGAATAAACTTTAAGATAAGCGTGAGATTCTCAAAAAGAAAAGAAGAAACGAAAAGATGATCTTTACTTATCGTAATGTGCTACTATAAATAATCCAGCAGGCTCTCTTTGCATTACTTGACTGCTCTATATCCACTTCTCATTTTTCCTCCCCAAAACCATCTCCTTCATCTCCATCAAACACTTCTTGCTCAAACACAAAAAATAACATAACTAAGAGAGTTTTGATCATGCATTACCAGGCAAATTCATGGGGAGCAGCGGCCGCGGCCACAGAGAGAATAGAAAGGCTTGTATCAGAGAGTCCAGTGGTAATATTCAGCAAGAGCAGCTGTTTCATGTGCCATGCAATGGAGAAGCTCTTCTGTGGCATGGGCGTAAACCCAAGCGTCTATGAGCTCGAGGACAATGAGCTCGAGATGGCGCTGCAGCAGTTGGTGCTTCAGAGGATGGGAAACGGCAGTGGCTCCAGCGGGCTCCCTGTCGTGTTCGTTGGAGGGAAGCTGGTTGGAGCCATGGATAGAGTCATGGCTTCTCATATCAATGGCACCCTTGTTCCCCTCCTCAAGCAGGCTGGCGCGCTCTGGCTCTGATAACAGTATCGAGTAGTATATGTTCAGCGCTCTCTCCGTTTTTTAGACTCGAAAGAGTAGAGAAGAAAAGCTGAAATGGTTACTATTTAGTACCAGGAGTTAATATATAGCTAACTAATTTGACATAGAAGTCGGCTAGGCATTATGTTATGTATGCCTCTGGACCTTAAGTTTTTGGTCCGTCGCTAACTTGTATCGGAGGTTCTGGTAAGTCTCTGGCCTCCTCGGATTTCCTCTGTAGAACTAGGGAGCCCTGCTTTTCATCTGGGTTGCTGCTGTTTGTGTATGTGTTCTTGGAGGAAATATATCATGTAATAGTTCATGTAGTACAAAAAAACATTGTCCATGAAAAGAGCAAAAAACAAATTATATACAGTTTCCTTCCTAGGTAGATGCCAATTATGTCATCTGTTGATTGAACCTATGAAGGAACAAGTTTGATCTATTGGTCAGACACTCATATCTAGAGTATCTCGATTTCAGGTTCAAGTCTTGATGGATTCAGTTCTTGCACTCGGACAATAAGGTTCTAGGCGAGATCCATCCCCGATTACAAGAAGAAAGTCCATACGTGAATGAATGAAATTGATCTAGGCATGAATGATGTCTGCTTTAGGGCATCGTCAAACTATTCTTCTTGATTACTACTCCCACAAAAGATTAATGTTTGGTGCTGCCACTTGAAATCAACCCAACAGCAATTTCAGCTAACATCCACATAGCTGATCGTTCAACAACCTATTTGCATCATTCTAATTCCAAACAACTACTAACCAACATCGAGTCTTTGATTAATGATTTCTTCCTGAAACTATCTAATCGCACACAAAACTTGCATGACCACAAAGTCTGATTCTTAAAGACAGGGTTCATCAAAATTGGCCAAATTCTAGCAAGTTGGAGTCTGAGAGAAAGAAGCACAACAAACGCTTGAAAGTTTAGAATTTCCAATATACAGAATCTAAAGCATAATCACTACCATTAAGATTGCGATTTGATTGGCTCGATCTTTTCTTTGTTTACAGCAATCACTTTTGGGTTTTTCGTCCTCTGTGGATCATACAGTGAGGAATTCAGCAGAGCTATGACTAATTAGCTAAATATGAAACCAAGTTTCGCAGTCATGTAGCAAATATGTTCGCAGTGAGCTCCTGGTACAAAAGGGCTATTATTTCCTGCGAACTCACATATGGTCTCACAATCCACCAGATTAACCTCATATTTAGAAGTTATGCAGTCATAAAGGGGTGTCTCAGGTGATGTGCAGATGTTTGGAGTTTAATCCAATGATAAAGGCATGTCTCTGATGAAGGCTAATGAGGGGTGGAAGCAGATAACCAATGCCGTCTACACTAATCTATCTAGATACGTGCGTCTAGGATAGTGCTCATAATTGAGATACCAAAGGATCACAAGCTTTGTAGACGGGGAGGTTTTTGTGTGTCGTGTTCTCTGCGCAAAACTCTAGCCGCAAAGAATTTGTTTCAACCTTTTGTCATGCTCAAGTGATGGTTTGTAGGATCACTTGTTCCTTGAGGTCCAATTATCAAGTTAATAGTCAAGGCATCTTTTTTTTGGTTCTCACTGAACTCATAATTTTACTCAGATCAGTAAATAACAAAACGGTAAATAAGAATATTCAAAGAACAACATACCTGGGCAGTATATCTCTACCGCTATGCGACAGCGGGCAACTTCATCCACCTTCGCGATCATCCTCTCACACTGCGTGTTTGGTGTTCATTAAGCGACTATACTGACTGACTCACAAGGAGTAGCACAAAAATGCTCTAGACGGCATGTCAGCGATCGCCTCTTCAAGAATGATGCAAGGTCTTATATTCAAGACACCCTCAAACCAAAACATAGCAAATCCTCCTCCCCATATCCTTTCTTCCCAGCAAGTGTTCACAGACATAGTCTTTGCCTCCTAATAACAACCCATCTCTGAACTGAACGTGCATCATCATTGCTATTTGCCTTATACGCTCGATATCATAAATGGGCTCAGTATGACAGAAAATAATGTATAGGGCAATTTCCAGAAAATAATGTACGTTCCAAAAGTCACTGATAAAAAATCCAGAGCCTAATTCTTCTTGAATGTTTCTCAACATAGCATCAGACTATCAGAGTCGATCTCAACATGATTAATGTGTGACGAGTTGGAATTGAACGGATCCCAATCTATTTTACTACCACTTAACATGAAATGAGTAAATTCTTTTTTGTTCTACCCTAATTCTTGATAAATCATGTCTATGACGAGAATATCTAAGATGATGATGTTGTAATATTTTCTTAGTGTTCCAATTTCTATAAAATCTAGAGTCACATCTACCTGCGAGATTCCAATTCAAAACACGGCGATTTTTTGAGTCCTCCGACTTCCAACGAAGTGCGACGTGATGCAACTCGGACCGTTTCGTCCGGATTCCTCCGGTGACGATGTGACGGCGGAGATGCTTGTAACGGTTAGAAATATTAAACCCATAGTATCATAGGTCTTTCTTTCTATTTGTCAATTGGTTTTACAAATAAACCACACGTGTTCCATGTCACCCAATTTTAAGAGTAAATCTCATATTTCTGCAATAATCATGCTTCCACAAAATACGAAAATTAGATCTGTAACATACTGAGAATGGTTGAGCGGGAGAGAAACCCTAAAAAATGGTGAGGATGGAGCGAACAGATTTGAGATTGGCAAGGAGAGAAAGTTTCATCTACTCCTTCCCTCCCAAACAACGACTCCTTAGGTGACATGATCAAATATCTATTTTTTTTACACTACTATCTCCGTTTTAAAATATAACAAACGGTTTATATATGTGTTGAATTTTTATGAGATTTAATGAAGAAAGAGTATCTTTTTAGTGATAGAAAGAATGAAAAATGAGGTTTAGAAGAGAGAATGAAAAATGAGAAGGAAGAAGATGGTGGATGTACGGTAACAGATGCTGATTTGTTTTGATATTTTTTATGTGAAAATATTACTAAATATGATATATTAGCTATATTTTGAGACGGTGTGAATAGAAAAACGTGATCTATAATAGGGACGGAGGGAGTAAAAGTTTTGGGAAACACTAATATATTCTCTTCGTTCCATAAATTTTACAACGATTTGACTCGAATTGAATTTTTATGTATGTTTTGAATTTGGTAGTATATTTTTATTATTAGTATGTTGTGATTTTTGATGATCGTGATGAGTTTGATATGAAATAATGAAAGAGAACAAGAAAATAGATAATGCAGTCTAGTGAGGTATTGTGTTTATTTTAATATAAAATTATTTCTAAATATGGAAATAAAAGACTAGTGTTAGCAACCTGGGTTGGTCTAGTGGTGTTCGACTCAACCTTCTTCTTGAAGGTCTTGGGTTCGAATCCCACTAGCCTCAA
>JAOVYX010017056.1:0-23098 GCA_035668315.1 Drosera spatulata | reverse complement strand
TTAAATTACATCATGAAGTCAACTAGCCTCAAACAATTAAGCAACAATAGAGCACTCATGCATACGTCTAACCATACATTTGCTAAGCCACTACCAGCAGTATTATCCAAGCTCTCTGTTTAACATTACCGTGAACCCAAAGGTTGAAAAGCTAAAATCTGGACAAATTTCTAATCATCCATACAGAGCATAAAGGTGAAATCTGTTCAACTTTCTCCATTACGCTCAATCTCATCTAAAGAGAGATTAAATTTAAAGGCAGTAGATACAAGAACAACTAGAAGGTAACAGATAATTATCGAGCTAAGAAATACAACAATGAAGAGAGGAGGCTTCCTTACCAGATTTTTGATCCTAAAATTTGGCTTCCTTGTTTTTCCTTCTCCACATGCTTTTCTCGCAACTTTTACATTTCCTTCTGGATATGGTGTAGACGAGCTTTTACATTATGCACCTGCTGCACGAGGAAGATTGAAATTACTAAATCTTCAGAAGTTCCTTTGATATGCTTAATTTTCAGTTCACATCATGACCCAACTGGAAAATGCAGCTTGAAATAGTTCGTTGCTAAGACACAGCACAAAGTCGTTGGGAAAAAGAGACAACTGCCAAAAAAGCGTCACTTGCTCTGAGGTATGAGAGTTCAAGTAGGAATGTCTACAGTTATCTCAATCCGATGGATTCCAAAATATCTTCAACATTTATTCGGTTTGATGAAAGCAAAGTAAAGTTCATATCCTCCCGGAGTCAAATACCCTGCCCGGTCAAATAAAGGGTAAATCAATAAGACGACCAGAACTTAAGTATCAACAGGGCCACACACCTCAACTGAATCAATTCGAACGAGTTGATCAGATGAAACTTGGTGGGGTAGAAAAAAACATACCGAACCACTAGCTCGCCAGCGCCTCACTGTCGGTAATTGTCTCTTACCAGCTTGCGCAACCTCTTCACAGCTGCTGCTATCCACGCTTTTCTTCATAACTGAAGCACCATGACCAGTACTTACCTCATCGAAGTGACACTTTCATCCAACTTTATCAGCAAATGCCGGTTCAGGAACTATACTATCATTATGAATTATCCCATTAGAGTAAGCAATGGTCCGACCACCTTTGCTCAATTCACCAGTTTCTCCAATTCCATTATACAGACCGAAGGGAGCTACAGGCAATGATAGATGTTGGCCAACCGGTTCCCCACCACAGAGTCTACTCTCACTTCCATCAAAACCAAGGTTCGTGATCATCATCATTGATGGTCCCAACCGATCCCACGCACTACGCCTGATTCGGTTACTCTGACAGATGGGAGCTACTGCTACATGAGAATCACTTCTTTTAACAGCATCAACTCTGCATTGGGTAGAGCAAGAAGTATCTGGTACAGATTGCATCGTATCAGAATCATAAGCAAGAAAAGCAAGAAAAATGCCCTTCTAAAACAAGCAAAAAAGAAAAAGAAAAAGAAAAATAAACTAGTGCTATTAAGTAAAGAGCTTGGTGCAAATATCTTCTCCTCCTTCCAGGCCTTTATCCCTACAACCATTTGTCCGATCCATGAAGAATGATTCAATACCAAATGAACATCAACAACCCAAAACACAACTCTTGTCGTTTATCCAGACTTTGGTCTTGATAAAATGAATAGAGATCCCCGACTAAGGTAGGATTAAGCCAGTGCAAATCATTTACATATCATGAATGCGGGCAGTTTTTTGATTGTGGGGCCAAAGTAGGCAGATATTTACCTGATAGAGAAGATGCAATTCGTCGAAGCAAGAGTCCTTTCCTGGTAGAGAAGAGCATATATGTGGCGGGTCATTGCACTTCTCAGTTGTGAGCTGATTAGAGTACAGAGTTGTTTAAGTAAAGAAAAACTTAACCAGAAATCAGATAGACACTTCAGAGTAGTGCCCCAACTAACCTTTTACTCTCCTTCTCATTCTCGAGAAGAAGATTCCAGAGCCTGCCAAACATAAAGTAACAAAAGCAAGCTTGATGGATCCTGCTGGAGGTAATGACCAAAAACGTAGAGTAAAATGAATTTAAAGTTATTCCTACACTAAAAGGTAGAAGAAACAAACAAAATCAACTAAAGGATCCCCCAAGTATTCATTTACTACTTAACACATACAAGCAGGTCATATAGTAGGTCGAGTAATCCTCAGCAACTGCATGTGTTCGAAAGTAACAGGAAGGTTAAACAAGGATGAAAATCAACTAGAGCCAGAATACCAGACTTAATTTGAAACTGGGTTGATGGCATGATATAAGTATATAACAAGCATATGCAGGAAATGAGCACCACGTACCAGACACAAAATCCTCCCCTAGAAAAGCATCCAAGTCATCTCTTGCTTGATTCTGGTTTTTCCCATTACATACGAGCACTGTAATATAATCCTGAACCAAATGCAGAGGTGAAGCAAAGACATCAGAAAACAAGAGGTTTGAAGTTCATCTCCATTTCATCTTTTGCATCAGTTGTATGACTTCACACTATGAATAGAAGGTATGCCAATAAATGTAAACCAATTCCATTGTTCTTAGACACCCAACGTCTCAAAAAGCTCAATTCAAATACTGAAAGAGATGTAAGTAGAAGAAAGGGAGAGATTTTATGAAATTGTCACAACATTGGTCAAATCTGGAGTCGATGAGTCTGGAGCGAAAACGGAAAATATAAAGTTAGATTCTACGTAATACAGCTAGACAATATAGTTCGTGACAATATCAATGATATCAATGTCGCAACAAGGACAGACCTTTAGGTTATATATGGTGGTAGTTGTGGTACCTTGGCGTTGAAGTTCGAATCCAGAAGTACATGGGATGATTTGAGATAACTATTGATCACTACTGGTGGATTGCCATGCTCATGCAGGAACTCTAAAGCTCTAGTAAAAGCACAAAAAGTCACTTGAGATCTCTATGGAAAATACACATACTGAATAAGAAACCACAAATGACTGCTACGAGGGTTTTGAGGTTGTATGAAATTGCCTTGCTGCATCAAGAGCAATCTTTATCCAAATATCCCACGTCAAAGACAATCCATGAGAATGCCCTTTAACATTAGGAGAAATTTGGGTTCTTTTCCCCCATTAAATCACTCACAGGCTCACAGCAGCTCCAAATCAAAGTTTTTCACGATGCCAACCCGGAAGAGAATTTGAACAGTGTCTATATCTATTATAGAGTGGGAGACTATTTCTGTCGACACTAAAATGTGTCTCCGACATCTTTACACAATTCTCTCCACAAACTATGTATATGTAAATTTATTGAAAGTATTACCATGTAATTGATTCTCCAGTGATCCTTGCTCCATCAGCTCATAAACGAGAAATCTGGTTTCCCCATGTACACAATGGCCAAGAAGAGCAATCATATTCGGATGATGAATTTTGGACAATAGATCCCCATCATTTGCACTACAAATACAGCAAAAGTTACACAAGAGCTACTGTCCAAGATGCAATCACAAAAATTTAGAGCGATTGCGAATCATTACCATAGTTTGAACGAATAAATCTATGATAATTACCTCAAACTCTCTTTCAGCAAGCAAACTCCATTGTTAGAAACCCAACGTCTCAAAAAGCTCAATTCAAATACTGAAATGAAAGTATGAAAAGAAGACATTTTATGAAATTGTTGCAGCATTGTTGAAATCCGAGTCGATGAGACCTTCCATCTTGTGGCGGCGCCAGGGTATCATGAAGCGCATTTTGCTGTTATTGGTGTTGACAGTAACTTATTTCAGATTTGTAGGAGATGAGCATGTCATGAAGGGCATGCCCTGTGTAGATGATATAAGCATATAGATGGATCAAAATTCAGAGTGTATATGGAAGAAAAAGGGACATAATGTAAAGAGACCAGCTCTATGTACTATTTAGTATAGATATGAAACATTCCATGAGAAAAAAAGAACCAGATAGCAAAGCAAGGTCAGTGAGGATTTTTCTTCAATAACATGGAAAACAACCAATTTACTTCAAACCTATGCAGCAAAACAGTTAAAATCCTGGTCTAGTCCAAAAAGGTACTTCGCCGATCTTGAACAGCAATTACAAAGAGTATAGCTGGATCTCTAATTGAGCAAGATCCTTTGTTGTGCCTTGAAAAAAGAAGGGTGACAACCTCCGTGTCCAACTATAATAGCACAAGACCCAGGGGGCCACAGTCCATCTGGCATTGACATTGGAAATCTGTAAACACTTACAAGAAGATAGAGCAGTAAGAAGATGAGACCTTCCATCTCATGATAACGCTAGGGTATATGATAACGCTGTGATAACAGTATACTTTTGACATACCCAGGTTTTCAGATAATCTTCAATTAAATCCAACACAAACTTGGATTCTTTCTCTCCAGAAGAGCATATGCATCTGCAATGGTACTCGGGTTAACAAGTAAACCGAGTTTAAAGAAGAAACACTCAAAGAAAGGAGAACAGTAGAGAGTCATAGAGCTATAATCGAGTCTCTGGTCTGACCCTTTAGGCTTGTTCGGAGCAAGATACACCTTGGGAGGTAACTTCTTAGGAAGCCTTTTCCCTTTCACGAAGATAACAACTTTACCAGGATCAACCTTTGTCTGAATACAAGCAAGACACATCTATTGGCAGCTTGTCTCATTTAATTGGCATGCATCAAGAAATTAATGTTCTTGAATTAGAAAAACCTACACCATATCTTCATAAGTAACAAACACTCAAGGAAACAACAAGATCTCTCACCTGAGGTTCTTTACAGACAGAATTGCCACTGAAAAAAGAGTATTTACACTTCATAAATAGCTAGCAACCCAATACTATGAAAACAATTCGAACCTGAGCCTAATAGTGCTCAGTTGCACAACCATTGCAAAAAAAAAAACCTCAAAAGGATCAACATAAAACACAAATGTAAATAGGGAAAAATCATTTGTGGCAAGACCATTGAATAAATCAACAGCTAACACTAAAAGATCACATTTGAACAAAAAAAAACAATTTTTGAATCGGATCATTTTGAAAACAAACACCACTGTTAAAGACCCAACGTTTCAAAAAGCACAATTAAAATTTCTGAAAGAGATACAAGTATAAGAAAAGAAGAGATTTTTATGAAACTGTAGAACATTTTTCAAATCCCGAGTGGACGACACTTAATCACCAATCGCGGAGACGGAGAAATCAAACACGAATTCAAACCTAATCGTCACTGTTTTTTCATCTCTCCACAGCAGCGGTATCAAGGTGGTTTCGTTATCGAGGAATCACCCCATCGCCGCAAAAATCTCCCAACAGTCATAAACCAAAAACAACCAACAAAACAAAGTTTAACAAAATTCCATAAACTGACGGTCACCAGTCCTCTCCTCCAGCCCGGCCACGGCCGCCACCACAA
Organism: Drosera spatulata; assembly: GCA_035668315.1. Classification (NCBI taxonomy): domain Eukaryota; kingdom Viridiplantae; phylum Streptophyta; class Magnoliopsida; order Caryophyllales; family Droseraceae; genus Drosera; species Drosera spatulata. The sequence goes on along the minus strand of JAOVYX010017056.1, from coordinate 17,699 downwards.
CATGTTATTCAACAGATCGTCAATGAACAGCCACGATGAGAACAAAGAGAAACAGATTAGATCGGATCCAATTCGTCGACAAAAGTCGAGAATGCAGTTCCTATATATTCGTACCTCTTAGTAGGCACGGCGAACATAATGCTTCGAGATATCTGCTCCATTTTCGTCTAAGACGGACATCGATCTAATGCAAGTTCACAGCGCAATCATCACAAGATCAGATCGGTTGTGTCAATTGCGAAAAAAAAAAAGAAAAAAAAAAGGAACCCAAAAAACAAGAACGGTAGAGAACTGAATACATAAATGATAGAACATACCCTACAGACTGAGGAATCGAAACAGAAGCACTTAACTCTCCCGGACCAACAGTTTTCAGCTTCCTTCCGAAAACTATATTGCACTCACTAAGGAAAGAGATCGTGCAGAATAGCCTGACAAAAGTCGTGGTTGTCGATAGGGGGAGGGATGCAGTCTCCTTCGTCTTATATGTTAATTATGACACTATCTGCATGCTAGACGGTGGAAGAAGAGAGGCGGTAATGGATCCACCATCCCACGTTTAAGAACACTTGGCAGATTACCATGTTTATCCTGCCAACATGAATAGTTAAGAATAAGAAATGGGATAGTCTTCGAAGAAGTTCAAACTAGTAGTGACTACCAATATTATGGAGCTTTCTAGGAGCAGAAAATGCCCGAACGGCAAAGAGAAGCAAAACTCCAGTTATTCATCATTCTACAACAGTCAAAGCTCCCACTATGCTGCGTAATTTTGCAACTTCTTCCAGTTTAGCTTCTTCGTTGGATATCTGTACAGAACAAAAGGTACACTTACGGTTGTAAGAAGGTCTATATCAGACTGCTAGCTAGTATGTAATTAGGGTAATTTTATTCATACAACACACTTCACCATCTGCGCTAGAATCGAGCAACTCTTAAGCTAGATACAACAACAAATCAAAGCTTTATCCCATCAAGTAGGGTCAGCTACATGAATACGACAACGTCATTCCAATCTGTTATGTACATCATCTTTTGTAAGATTATGATAGACCATATCATACTTCAAGGTTTCTTTCATGGTCTTTTTAGGTCTCTCTCGTCCTCTCTTGACATGTGCTAACTCCCAAGCTTCACATCTCCTAACAGAAGTTGTGACTGCCCTGCGTTTCACATGATCATACTATCTTAGTCGTGACTCCCTCATCTTATCTTCTACTGAAACCACACCCACTTTCTATCTGATAACTTCATTTCGTAACCTATCTATTCTTGTATGTCCACACATCCACCTTAACTACTCTTAAGCTAGATAAAGAGACAAAAAACTTAAGAGCATGGCTTACGTTCAAGTTTTTCACAATGGGGGTTAATCTCAAGAATTCTCCGGCCTCTCATGAATTGCAGAGTGGTTTGATCTCCAAGGGTGGGTCTACGCTTTTATTAACCTAAGCGGCTAAGCAAGACAATTTGACAAAATAATCAATAACCCACCGCTGCCCTCCAAGAGAACAAAAATTCCAATGAGCAATCTCACTCACCTTTCCATGTTGGCGGACCATCCAAACTCCCCAAAAACAAGCACCCACAGGAAGGAGCTGAGAAGATTTGACACTTGAACTTTCGCCACCTTTTCTCCTAGTTGTTGCTTTATCCAATCACAGAGAAAAATGTACTCTTGCTTGGTTTCCCTCTTTCACTTCATCCTCATCGCCAGAAGACGAATACTAACTCATGTGAAACCCTTGTTCCTTGGCATCTTACTAAGAAGATTCTAAGAAGTCCCACAATACTCGTTACAATGAGAAGATGAGAATTAACCCAGGTCTCAGAGAAGCAGCAAGGAAAAATACGGAGACTACATATATCAGATTCTATGCCAGTAACGTATAAATTCCTGATCCTTCAAGCCAAACAAGTGCTTAACTGAATGAAACAAGAGCTTTTCTTCAAGAGAATCTTAATCAAAGGTTAAAGTCCTTAATATTAAGCCACCACCCATTGGAGCAAGCAAACAACTCGAAAATCATTGGGAACAAAATTATTAATCTTTTCAATGTTAACAAAATTGGCAACTAAATCACCTTAATATTACGACTAAACTTAGTCATTAATATTTTGTAACTAATTTCAACATTTAGTCATTAATATTACAACTAAACTTAGTATCTAGTAGCTAAATTTGTTACTAAAAATATTTTGGTAGTGTATTTTATAATTTTTTTTAGAAAAAATGAATTTAGTGTCTAATGCTTATTTTGGTAATGACTACTAAACCTCTAATTTAGTAGCTAAAATTGTTACTAAAACTCTAATTTAGTAGCTAAAATTGCTACTAAAAAGAGATTAGTAGGAAAATTTGCTATTATAAACATTTTAGTCGCTAAATTTGCGATCAAGTTACATTTTACTCGTCAGATTTGCTATTAAATATCTTTTCAGTTGCAAATTTAGCTAGTAAAATTAATTTTAGTCGCTAAATTAGTGAGGAAATTTTTTTTGTCACAAAAAAGGCAACTAAACGCTATTGGTCGCAGAATTTGCGACTAAATAATAATGATAGTCGTCAATTTTACGACTAAAATGATTTTTTGGTCCCAAATTCACCCTGTTTTTTGTAGTGTTGCAAGCTTAAAGATGGCCTCACCAGGAAACAAACACGTACCAGCTCGCCATCAAAATCATCGGATATGAAGACACGCTTCACATAAAGTCGTATGTTCTTCGTTTTAGGGTTCAGTATCTCCTCGTTCATTAGAGCCATCCGTGGGATGTAAAGGACACTTCAAAATTCAACTTCTCCCTGGAAAAATTTCATGCATGTTATGCAGAAACTAGAAAGTAATACTGCTTTCAGATTTACATAGGAATCAAGGATAGAACGAGTACCTCGGTTGAGAAATATGCATATGTAAGTGGGTCAAGGAACTCATTGAATGTCTTCTTGTAGAACTCATCATACTCCTCTTTCTACACCTCTTTAGAATTCCTCATCTACAACCAGTCACAGCGAATATATAAATCGACAGCCAATACAACAATGAATACAATACAAGATACTAAACATAAGCGTTACTGTATAAAAAGTGAGGGATGCAGAAATTTCACAAGTAGATGTACTCACCCATATCGGCTTTGTCTCATTAACCAACTCCCAACCCCAATATTTCTCAGAAACAGTTCTATTCTTTTTCTTTACATCCTGATCCTACAAGCAAGCAATCTAATTGATTTCCTGCAATGATTGAGCGAAAAGCTTTTCGAAAGCAGGGAAAATCATGCAATGCCTTCTGATTTTGCTTCATGTTCCTCTTCTACGTCTAGGTGCACAATAAATGAATATAAGTCCAAACCAACAAATAAAGAAAAGTTAAGACAAGTGCCGAATAACAGCAACATTAATCAGAAAGAAAGTTGATCAAGAACATAGAGACTGAACATATAAAAGAACAGTACATTTTCTCAGTAATTTTTTATGTTTTGTTTTATAAACAAAGCAGCATCCCTTACCTCAACAGTTCTTGATTTCTCTTGCCATGTATATATGGGGAAGGAAACAAGTTTTTCACCAAGTTCTTAATCCTGCCAGGCTCCGTGAACTCATACTTGTCATCAGACTGCAAGAGGAGAGCAACATAAATTTCGATTACTAGATATTCATGATCAAAAAGCATAATCACCCACTACATAGCAAAACGTAATCATATTCCACTCAGTAGGTGGTCAATGACAGCTACTTGTAGACCAATAACATGGAGCGAATAGAACGGGCCCAGATGCACAAGGACTAGATAGTTTTACCATGCAATCTTTGGTTCAATTTCATTTTCCTAATTATGCTGACTCAGCCAACCGTCCGTCATGAAACCAAAATTTCTACTTACTAAAATCAAATTTCCTGGTGGCTTCTCGGAAGTAGAAAACTCTCAAGAAAAACTATCACAGTTAAATAGTAATAATAACTACTTAATACAAGAGCGTGCATTTAGATTAGTTATACCCTCAAATAAAGGGTGATTTATATTCCAGAAAAGAGTTGAGAACTGATCTATGTCGGCCTATATGCTTGACTAGTGCAGCTTCTATGGAAAAGGTAATACCGTGGCTAATGCGGCACTCAGAAAGAAAGGTCACACAATTATCAAAACAAAAAAGAAAAGAAAAGAAAAGAAAGGCACACGAAACTGAACGGTAAAATATTGCCTCAAAAGTTCATCATAATTATTTGGATGATAACTTAGGTACATGAGATGGGATTCTGTTCTGTTTCCAATAGCGTTCAGGAGGCCATCAATGATGCAAGAAACCCACATCAGGAGTTCAAAAATCGCAACAATACATAAATGTTTTGCAAATTTTCAACCCAAACCATGAAGATAATTATGCTCCAAGGAACTTCGCAAAATAAGAGCTCAATCAATCTCAAAAGTAGATTGAAAAAAAACCAGGAGAGGAAGCTTCACAATCATTAGAAATCATTAGAAATATCAATATGGGAAGAAGGGTTTTATCATCCTTCAATTTCATTAAAAGAATTCGCTTGGCTCCAACATGTGTTCACACACATACAATTGAAAGAAGAAAAAAAAAACTCAAAATACGATATGCTCTCACCAAGGGGGAAAATCTTGGATTAATACCCTCAAAATCTTTTTTTTCCAACTGCAGTCGCACTTTGCTTCTCAAGCTTTCTGTTTTGAAGTGCACCAGCTTCATTGGCCTCCTGAAACATGGAGATCTTGGTTAAAACAATACAATAAACAGTTAACCAACACGATATGAAAGACAAGTGCATTAAAAAAACGACGAAAACCAGTGATGGCTGAGAAAGAAATGAGAGAATTTCTTATGCATACTTTTTTGACCCTTTGCAATTCTCTTTTCGCAACTTTTCCCCTCCAAATGCTTAGTATTGCAATGATTGACATCTGATCTTGTCGAAAAGCAAACTGCAGCTTGTGCATCCTCCATGAGCCTAGCGGATTCTCAAGAACAATACTTAGTGAAACAAATTATGAGTATTAAAAGCAAAAGACAAGCAGCAGCCAGCATAGAACAAAATTACTCTCAGACCCATCAAGCCATCACTAAAAAACAACACAATTGTGACCGCAATAACTGTAGGTACATACATCAGACTGACAATTGGAGCTAATTGCTACATCCAATCTGTGGGAGTCGTTGAACACATTTGCTAGACCTTATTACCTACTCATTAAATCACTTCGGAACAGCAGACCTGAATCGGCAAGCTTGCTTCTTATAGAGACTATTGGTCTATTTCTATTCTGTTTTTGTCTACATACTATCAACACACATGCTACATCCAAGCGAAGCTGGACAAGAGGAGAACCAGAATAGTATGTTAGAATAATTAAAATGAAACTATCCTTGTTTGCCGGTTAAAATTTCAATTGTCACATCCTACTTATAATAAAAATTTAAATAAAGTTTCATAATCAGTACGAATATGCTCAAATATGCCACATCCTACTTATAATAAAAACTTAAATGCATAGATGGAATCCTATGTTTGTTTCCGGAACATATAATAAAAATTTAAATGTTAAAGTTTCATAATCAGTACGAATATGCTCAAATATGCCACATCCTACTTATCATAAAAACTTAACAGCATAGATGGAATCCTATGTTTGTTTCCGGAGTTTCCAGTCATCAATTGAACAATGAGGAACATATGCTCAATTCTGAGGGGCCCGAAACATGTATGCTACATAAGCCATCACTAAGGAAGATGAGTAATTATCAAGTTGTGTATGCTGGTGAGTATGCCAAGGGCCCGAAAGTTACCATCTTTAAACGTCAGTGTGCTGAGGGGCAATAGCCCTTTCAAAATCGTAGATGACATATTAACATCAATCCCACCAACAATTCCTGCAAAAAAAAAAAAAAAAGAAACAAAAAAAAAAAAAGATGGGCAAGATCAGTTCTAAAGGGGAAAGAATATAATAAGAGAAAAAATGTGTATCTTGGCATCATATAGACTTGCCGCTGCAGGAGCAGGTGAAGGTGTGAAGCCACTGCTTATATCAAACCACTGGACAAGAGGATAAATGTGAAGCGGAAAACGGCGCATTTTGCTACAGTTCCTTGTTTCAGCTTGTAGGAGATGAGCATGTCATGAAGGACATGTCCTATGTAGATGGTATAAGCATATAGCTGGATCAGAATTCAGAGAGTGTATATGGAAGAAAAAAAGGAGATAATATGTACTATTTAGTACAGGTATGAAACATTCCATGAGAAAAAAGAACTGGATAGCAAAGCATGGTCAGTAAGGACTTTTCTTTAATAACATGGAAACCATGGCCAATTTATTTCATACCTGTGCGACAAAGAAGTTAAAATCCTGGTCTCTTCCAAAAAGGTACTTCGCCGATCTTGAACAACAATAACAAAGGATATAACTGGATCTTTGATATGGGAGCAAGATTTTTTTGTTGTGCATTGAAAAAAGAAGGGTGACAACCTTCCTGTCCAACTATAACAGCACAAGACCCAGTAAGGTTCATCTCGCATTGGCACTATAAATCTATTAACACTTGACAAGAAGATAGAGCAATAAGAAGATGATACCTTCCATCTTGTGAAGGCATTACGGTATCACCCCTTTGTCTTTGAGACAGTAAGAAGATCGAATTCGAACAAATAAACAATTGATGAATCGGATCATTTTGCAAACAAACCCCACGGTTAAAGACCCAACGTTTCAAAAATCTCCATATTTCGAGAAAAGAAAAGAAACGATTTTTGTGAAACTGTCTGACATTGTTCAAATCACGTTTCAGAAAAAGCTCAATTCAAATCATGTTTCTAGGGTTTCAAAAAGAAGAGATTTTTATAAAAGACGAGATTTTTATGAAAGAACATAGTTCAAATCACGTTTCAAAAAACCCTCACCCAAGGTTTCAAAAAGCTCAATTCGAATCACAGTTCTAGGGTTTCGAACATCACTCAATTTCATCACGTTCACCCACGAAGATTGTACCTCAGAATTCGAATCCACTCCGTCATCACTCTCTTGGATCACCACAACTAGGGTTAGGGTTTTGTCCCCAATGGATCCCACGATCTCCGATCGGCATGGGGAATCATCCCTGGTCAACATCGATCGTAGATCCACAAGACCACATCAAGGTCTCGACACCACCACCAACCACCGATCGTCAAAGCCCGTGATCTATGGAATCCTTCATTCGGCATCGGCAACGTTAGGGTTTTCTCCCCATGTTGTCGAGACAAGAGATCGAACTCCAACTCGAACCCTGATCGTCACTGCTTTTTTTATCTCTCCACAGCGGCGGCTTCAAGGTGGTTCCGTTTCTACCCTTGATGTAGACCCCTCAGATCTCAGATCTGGACATCGACATCGAGGGATCACCCCCGGTCGTCGACCCCGATCTTCGACCACATGAAGGTGTTTGTTTCGACACCATCAACCACTGACTGCGAGAAGATAGAAGAAGAAGCAGATCGGATGAGAACGAGGACGGAGATCGATCGAGGTGCTTTTTCATACCTCTCTATGGCGGCGGCGTCAAGGTGGGTTTCGTTTCGGCCTTGATGGACCCCTCTGACCTCAAATCTAAACGATCTGCGACCACATCAAGGTTATTGTTTCACCACCATCGGCCACCACTGCGAGGAGGTAGAAGAAGACGCAGATCGGATGAGATCCGTTGGATCCAGCATGGTGGCGTCGGGGAATCATCCCCGGCCGGTGGCTGGGATCCTCGATCGAGCACGGTGGCGAAGGCGTTACGGTTTCTCGTCGCGTCGGTGTTGTGATGGTTAGCGAGAAACGTTGGGTTTATTTATAAAGGCAGTAACGGCTAATTGGACTGCCTGATAATACAAGAGTTTAAGGCTTAGTTTTGTTACGAAACAACTTATCGTAATGTATAGGGTTTAAACACACCCAATATGTAAATATGGTTAGACGATTTAATTTATTAAACTAGATTAGAATGAAAAATTATTCTTATATATTTTTTTTTCATTTCAGTCACATTTTATGAGGGATTCACATAATGTTTTGGATTTGTATATAAATAAAAATGATTTTTTTCTTATATCTTATCGATTTTTGACATAAAAAGAAACAATACTTAGTTTTCGATCTTCTTATCAAACTCAATAAAGTAACACTAATTGATTTCAATATTGTCGTATGAGAATCCTTTTACTCGTTTGTCAACATTTCAAGAATTCGTGATCAATTTGCCATAACATAAAATCAACCAATGATGAGAAAAGTTTAACTCTATTTTTCTTTCTATTGTCTGTTATCATTTCTCTTTTTTCTAACCAAGACCACTAATCTTTCTTTGGCTTCCCACGAAAATCTCTAACTATCGCAAATCAAAAAAAAAAGAAAGAAAGAAAGAAAGAAAAACCAACAAATAAAGTTGATCAAAATTCCAATCACCTGATAGCTACCATTCCCCTTCTCCACCACAGTCGTCGTATCACGACAATATGTTGTTCAACAGATTGTCGATGAACAAGTTCCTAACAACCCCGGCGAACCATTCCCGGGGATTTCGTCTCTTGCACCCTCTCGTCACCTCCTCGGACGACCATCATCTCCACTGGTACCTCCTCTGGCGTTATCAGATCCTCGATCCCAACTCCGACATTGTCTCACGATGGAACTACATTTTCCTCCTAACCTGCGTCCTCGCCCCCCTTGTACTTCTTCCTCCCCTTTGCCTCGGTGGCTTGTCTGACGTCTGATGCTGCATTGTTGAGGTTTGTGACGGTTATGAGGATGCTGACGGATATGTTTTACTTTTTGCACGTCGCGATGAAGTTTAGGATGGCGTTTGTGTCGCCTAGTTGAGTTAACGGTAAGCGGGTTTTCACATTCGAAAAGTGATGGTTGATTTAAAACAAGTATACTACCAAAACATATTATATCGTCAAGATTTCATGAAATAGAACAAGTCATGAACACTTTTTTTTTTCTGGCTAAATAAATTAGATGGTATAATTGATTTTACATCTGTCTTTATAATTCTTTTTTAGTTACTTTAGAATGACTAAATGGTTAATGCACTCTTGAAAAAGGAGTGTAAATGACTATAACCTTTAACGATAATTTGAAAATGTCATACATTAACATACGGATTGTACAAGATAAACATTGATGCAGTCTTTAATCCTGGAGGATTCATACTATTGTGACCCGATGACGATGCACTATACGAGAATTGAGAGGCTAGATCCATAGCGAAGCAAGCAAAACCATTAAGGGCTCCTTGTCGTCGTCAATAGGAGAGTCTCTCGCTCTAAGGTGAGATCAAAATGGGGAGGGGATGGGACCTACAAGATAAATCAAGATTGTGAAAGATTTTGTTATACACATCGGAATTGGGATTAAGATTTTTCACTAAAAAGATATCTCCAGAGACTAACTCCAATCATGCATCTGAGTGTCACTTGCGAGGATTCTGGATGAGATCCTACACTTGCGAGGATTCTGGATAACGTTCTATACTTACGAGGATTTTGGATGAGGTCCTACCGACAAACATCATTGGAGTTCGTAATCGCGAGGAGGGAGGGGTTTGGAATATCAGTACTATACAATTAGAAAAAATGTTCTGGGTTATGGTTACATCGCTTATTTTATTTTTTATTTAACCATTTATTTAGTCACAGTTCTCATGTGATATCGGTTTGAAAACTTATTTTCAAGGAATTTTGATTCCAACGAAATACCACCTAAACCAAACAATCCTGTCACTCTTTCACGACTCTCTCACCGCCACCGCCACCACACCCCACTACCGCACCACCATCGCCGCCCGCTACCGTACCATCATCTTCTCCTCCCTCCTCAACCCATCTCTCTCCTCTCCTCATCACCACCTTTGTCCCCGCCATCATCTGTCGATTTGGTTAAAATAATTGGATGAGCAACTGATCTGGTTAAATCCGATCAAATACGGGTGGTTGAACCAGTTGAACCGCAAAATAGATTTTTTTTTGAAAAAACACTTGAAGAAATATACATTTAACATATATAAATAAAACTTTTTACTTTTCTAAGGTAAACTTTCTACTTATATTAGAATCATCAGTATATATTTTGACTAAAAGCGGTTGAACCATCGATTTCGACTAATTGAATCAATGACCCATTGACCCATGAATTGAGCCGGGTCGATCCCCGAGCCAGGTTTTTTTTTTGATAAAAATATCAAACAAAACATTAAAACAAAATTCATAAAATATAATCTACCATAAACTTAATTGGCACTAAATATGATATCTCCCAGAAAGGCAGAAAATAGCCTACCATAAAGGAGAGAGATATGAGAAGGATTTAGGCTTAAAGTATACAATATCTAACTAAGCTGACAGGCTACCGTTTCAAAAAGAAACTGGCAGATTTAGTTTGTTATTAATCTTTCAACAAATTCAAATAAAAAGTGAAAAAAAGTTTATAAAAATATAATTACCATAAACCATTTGAATTATATAGTTTACGAATTTAATTTGCAATTAATATAATATCGTCTAGTAATTAGCCTACCATAAATGAGAGAGATATGAGAAAAATTTAGGCTAAAAAGATACTAAGACATACAAATATGGAAGCCGGCCAACTGTCTTCAGCACTAATTAGTAGGCTCCATTTGTAACAGAACTTTCAACAAATTCAAACAAAACATTAAAGCAAGTTTATAAAAATATAATCTACCATAAGCTGATATATGAGAATCACCATATATATTAACGTAATTAATGCAAATAATATAGTTTAATATAAATAATGCATGGTCTGATTTCATGTCTTTGCATCTCGACTCTTTCATATTCTTTTTTTTTTTTTTTTTTGAATATCCAAAGTAAGGACTAAACAAAAATGTCCTACTATAGCGTTACAATTGGTTACATTACTTTCGTGACGATCATCTTCGTTGCTTCTGGTCAATATGACGATGGGCACGCAACCTTTTACGGGGACGGATAGGGGCATGGCACAGAAGGTAACCAACTGTTCGATTACAAGCTAGCTCATTGCAACTAATCTAAATATATATGTGTGAGTATGCACGGCGTGCATTTTAGTATTGCAAGTCAAATCAAGTGGAATGTGTTGCAAAATAATGGTTTTGACACTTTACATACATATATATAGGAAAAAACTAAGCTGATTTTTAACAAATCAAGAAAGATTTTTTGAAATATTGTGTATCTTGGATTCTATTCCTTTGAATTTTTCCTGTGTTTCGAGTGAAAAGTCTAACCTGATTTAAAATCATCTAAGCTAGTTACCTAGGCAGCGCACAGATTGTTACAAATACTACATCTTGATAATTTTATATTATAAATTGAAAAATTTATACTATAAATTACTGAATATGTAGAATCAAAATTTTTAGGATATTTTATAACTAAAATTTATATAATTGTATACATTCAACACTGTATAGCAGCGACTACGCTGTTTTTTTTGCAGAACCAACAACTCGCCCTATATGGGAAATAGTAACTTTTGTTTTGACATTTGCATTTTACTAAGAGCACACATTATTATAAACATGGCATGATGGTCATGAATCTGTCATGCAGGGGGAGCTTGTGGCTATAATTTCGAATATGGAGTTTACACAATGGCATTGAGCTCTGCACTTTTCAACGACGGGGCCTCATGTGGGGCATGCTACGAGATGTACTGTACTAACTCACAATTCTGCATAAGTGGTACGATCCGTGTCACGGCTACCAACTTCTGCCCTCCATCGAGCGGGAGCGCAGCATGGTGCAATCCACCTCTGAAGCACTTTGATCTTTCCCAGCGAATGTTCATGAAGATCGCGCAGTACAAAGCAGGGATCGTTCCTGTCAAATTCAGGAGAATCAACTGTTCAAGAAGTGGCGGCATCAGGTTGAGGATCGCGAAAGCGAATAATAACTGGATCCTAGTGCTTCTGTACAATGTTGGTGGTGCGGGAACTATTTCTGGTGTGAAGATAAAGGGAAACAATGGGGGATGGATTCAGATGTCAAGAAACTGGGGAGTCAATTATCAGAGTAATGGAAACTGGCAAGGCCAAAGCTTGTCGTTCCAGGTTACGACGACTGATGGTTCAACGATCGAGGTGAATAGTGTTGTTCCTTCTAGTTGGCAGATTGGACAATCATTTGAAGGAAATCGAAACTTTTGATAAGTTCAACTAGCCATCTGTGTGATCAAGACATATCATTGTTTTGTATCTGATGTACATCTGGATAAGAAATATTCAGATTGGATTAGTAAAATTGATGAAACAGAGATGTTTTTTAGCTCTGGTCTTGCCAACTGTGCCAAGGATTTATAGTACTTTGCTTGCATGTGGTCATTCCGGTTCGAATGTTTTCCAAGGACTTTGTTGTTGACAAACAAACAAGAAAAAACGACAATATCCACAAAGATCATCCTGTAAAGAAACTCAATTTTCATAATGGCATTAAATTCATATCATCCAATTAGAAATTTAATTATGGAATAACAACAAATCTCATAATTTAAAGCAATATATATGGAATAAAAATAAATCTCATATGAAAATCATGAACCAATATGAAATAATTAACCGCGAGCCTGTCATTTCAGCCCAAAAGAATTATTGGAAGGATAAGACATAAGTCTTGGACATAGCAAGCAATGCTTCAGCCATGACCGAAAAATGTGGAGAGACACTCCATTGTCTATCAGCAATTGCTTATTGTGGCCATAGGGAAGATTAGGTTTTCTCATGGAAAATGTGTTCTTCATTCTATTGTACATAAATTTTGACAAGAAAGGAATCTTTGGGCTTTTCATGGTAAATTGAGAAATTTGATCGACATAAGAGCAGTTATGTTTCATAGGATTCGGTATCTTCATATATGTTAGCCATAGATGGAAATACATATATACTAGGGAAACCGTACTGTACGAATATAACCTAACCTACGTGTCCAATTGAACTACGAGCAGCCAGAAGCTTTTCAACTTCGCTCGGGCCATGCAATCAAGGGCTCCCGAGATCTTAGAAACAATTCTGCAGAAAAAGAAATTAATACCTAATGAAACTTCAATTCAATTCGTTAATACAGTATACTGTTAAGCGAATCAATCAAAAGTTTACCTATGGAATGACGCACACTGATTAGCGACAAAGGCCTTTCTCTTGAACTGTATGCGTTCCTAACAAAGTTTCACTCAAAATCTGATGCTTCACTCCTCCCTTTCCTCTCTCTCCCCCCCCCCCTTTTTTTTTTTTAAGTTGTTATTTCGTTTTTTGGCATGTTGTATTTTAACTCACTGTGACGAGGAGGTTAACGTTAGACGGGAACAATGAAAAACATAGTAGTAAAAAGTTCTATTGAACCTTTAGGGTTTTAATTCAAAACCAATTGACAATGAGTATGTGATTATATTGATTTCTCAAACTCTAATATGAATAGAGTTTTCCCAACACCTCTCCTCACGCAAATGCTTTTTTTGGATTTGAAACGCGTATATATATATATATTTTGGATGGCACAAAGTATTAGGTCGTTGAACCTAATAGGCTCTGATACCATATTAAACCTCTTGAATACAATTCAAAACTAATTCACAATTAGTGAAGTGGTCCAAGATCTATATATGTGATTGTATTGATTTCCTAAACTAATATGTTCATTTCTCAACATGGCGAGAAGCTTACAATTATGCTAGAATCATTTCTCGAATAGAACCTATTTCAGGAATATAATCAATATGTCCATGAACATATTACTCCCTCCATTCCATAATATTAACAACACTTGTCAATTTGGGTCGTCTCAAAATATATGTAACATATCATATTCAGCAATTTTTTCACATAAAAAAAATACCAAAACAATCGTCATCTGCTATAATACACCCATTATATTCTCTCACAACTATTAAAATAACCCTACTATCATAAAAAAAATATTCTTTTTTTCTCAAATTCCACACAAATTCAACACACGTATAAATCCGTATGTCGGGTCAAATCGTTGTTTATATTTTGAAACAGAGGGAGTACGAAGTATCGTCATTAATTATGAGGGGAAAGAGTCAGAATTGTTATAGGATTACATTTTATCTCAAGTTCGTGACTCTTGAAAAATGCAATGCATTGAAGAGAAAATAAAAGGTAACATGGAAAGTGCGTAGTAACGAGCTTACTAACGTACCTAAATCAACCCGTTCATACATGAAATACATTGTTTTGGAAACCAAGTTCATGATTACAACGAGAAAACCTCAAGTATAAATACACAGGAGAATGCTCATAATGCCCTCTCAAATTTAACCAAAAGGCAGAGGATCGTGCCGTTTATCACTTCACACAAGCACCTGTCCAATGATGGCGAAGCTTCCAAGTCTATGCATCCTGATAATTGCAATCCTAGGTTTGTTTCTTTCCTGAATTTCGACTAATTATCTCATAGAACTTCTATGTTTTTCATTGTTCCGAACAAACGCTGATAATGCCAATGTGGCTGTTCTGAGGTTGTTTGGGTATGCTAACAGGTTAAGTAATGAGCAGGAAGCTAAAAGGATTCTAGAACAAGTTCTAGGGACGCGCATTTCTTATCAGTTTAGGAGGTTGTATGATATGCAAAAACTGGAATGCTTTTGTCTTAGTCTAAGTGAGTTATCTATCTTCATCTTACTTTTTCATGTAACGCTGTTGTTTCATGATCTGTTATCCACAGCAATCGAGATGGCGCCATTGGTGATCCTGAAAGTTGAAGCTCAAAAGAGATGCCTTGCGGTACTCAATCCAAACAGCTGTGAGCTCTCCCCTTGTCGGGCGCAGTGTCTACAAAAATATAATGGCAACGGTGTTTGCACGGCTATTAGTTTCGGAACGTATCGTTGTAGTTGTTTCTACAATTGCAAGCAGGGGCTTGTCCCAGATTCTGTATGATTTGGTTATGTAACAAATTAGATTAATAAGGTTGGTTGAGGGTTGGAAGACATGTAATAGCATGACTGATGTATCTGATAGTCATATATCGTTTTAATGAGCATGCTTACTCTTTGTCGAATTCTAATAGAAGCAGCGATTGCTCATCTTTGTAATAAATGGTGGCCTAAGTATCATGTATGTGAGTCCGGCTGTGAAACCTCGGAGACAAAAAAGAACTTTGGCCGAAACTTCCATCTTTTTCAACTTTATAGCTATTTTGATATAATATTTTAAAATCAACTCAAAACAAACTGTGGAATGGAACTCCCTACTTAGTGAGACACTAAGACCTTTAATTTTGACGTTTCTAGAGTGAACAATTAACTCTGGCAAACCTTCACCATTGCAGAACAAAAAGAGCAATTTAATCCAAGGTACTGTAAAAGAATATAGCATCTCCATGAAAATTCTCAACACTGTTGGCACACAACTACGCAATAAGTAGCATCAACCCATGAATTCACCCGATAGGATTGATAGTATTTCATTTCACATGCACGCCATTACATCAGGAAGGCCCAAATCAATGCAGAACCTAAGGCGTGCCTGTGTTTTAGGAAGTCTGGCAACGAGTAAAACCCTATATACACGACCGGGAAATTGTTTTGAGAAGTCTGGCAACGAGTAAAACCCTATATACACGACCGGGAAATTGTTTTGGGAAGTCTGGCAATTAGTAAAACCCTACATACACGACCGGGAAATTGAATCTAGAAGTTAGTTGCTCCCTCAATCTTGGTCTTCGACTAATCATCGGAAATCGGTATGACATAATCGTTCATGGTTTAGCAAGGTGCGACATTTTATGCACATCAAACCAGTTGGGGCATGATGCATGTTTCAACTGAGTCAGTCTTATGCAAATTCTTTGCATTTGAAGAGCATGTACCGTATTACTAAAATGGAATTCATTAGCCACACCTCAAATCAACCCCCGAGGTTATCTTCTTTATAGGGGGTCGACAAAATTCATAATAGCAACATCTAGCAACGAATACTCGGGTATCGACATAACCTTGTTCAGCAGTGTGCCAATGGCAAAAGATTCACAATTATAGAATCAAGGCCAAGCAATATTACGAACAAGGTTAAGGGACTGCAAAGACCCTACTCTTTAATTTCTCTAAGCATGTAAGACTCGTCTCCAATTAGGAGTTCGCAAGTTTCCACTTCAGCAGCACACAAGCAAGCATCCAAAACACATAATCAAAAACAATGTGACAATAAATGCTACAATTCATGGCAAAAACACGTCGCTGCAACATCTCATAACATAACACGATGACTGGAGTTCGCACATCAATTCTCAAAATGATCCTCAAAATATAAGTAGAGAATAAAAGCTGAACGAAACAAAGCCACACTGGCCTAATAACCACCCTTGAGGTCGTTGACGACATCATACGGAATTGGGGTGACGGTCTCGATGGTGGCACCATCGACCATGAATCCTGGTTTGGGACCCTCAGGCTGCCTCTTTGTGCTGATGATCTCACCTCTTGCCTTTGCCTCTGCTTTCAGCTGATCATTCTTCTTCACCCTGAGCTTGAAATCCTCGTTGCATCTGGATTGTTGGACATGCTCCACACGAACATGGATCCTCTTCCTGATGATCTTGCCTCGTACCTGCAGCACAACATTTCTTTTGGGTTACCTTTAAATGCAAGCACATAAAAAGAAAGAGAAGAAAAGAGAGATACCAAATTTAAGACCAAACGTGAAAAGGATCACTTCAAAATGGTAAAATAAGGTAGATACTAGGGGTGTACCAACAAGAATAACATTGGATCTCATCATCTCAGTATAATGTGTGCAATGACCCATAAAGAAACATTAGGCACAAAATTGCATGTCCAGGATAAAGACAAACATATCCCAAGATTTGACATTTACTTACACAAAACACAGATGGAGTTCACGTAGTGAAAGTGTGAAACACACAATTCCATCTCAAGAGCTGTACACAGACAAGTAGCTCAGACTAAGCTATTAAAGTTTGGCAGGCCATTATCATGTTGTTCTAGTCTTTGCTCTTGTATCGTTTCTAACTTCAGGGTTTTCGTAAGTGGTACTCTTTGCCCTTCTAAACTAAAATTGTCAGAGCAGAAGGAGAATTCATTCATAATGCCCTTTTAAACAGACGAGTATGCTTCACAACAAAGGAGCAAGATTGAGAACAAGAAATGAATTGGTAAAGAGCAGTTAAACTCATCATGATTTCTCTTAGTAAACTCTCATCGGATACAAAAAAAATTAAGAGATTCAGCAAGAATATCAATGATGATGAACAATGCATAATCCCCGAATCATCGGCAATCACAAATTTAGTTTCTCTAATCCATACATATGGAAAATGTCCAATGTGTATTGTCATGTAACATATTCACATTGTTTCACATAGCCACAAGCTATACACCCTGTAATGTGCCCTCCACCCATTTTAATATACACTGCTTCACTTCTTCAAATTCGTACTTGCGGTAATCAACACACTCCTATCTTCGCTTGAAGATTTTAGACTTCAGTATAACTCTCAAACAAAATATTGTTACACACACTTCCATTCCCAATAATACAACACAAAGTCGCATAAACTTGATCCTGAATAGCAGATATTCCATCACAAAGATACCAGCATCACAGTTCACATATCAACATATCAACATATCAAGCAACATTCCCAAACTCCCATAAGAATTATCCTAACAA
>JAOVYX010017055.1:0-23100 GCA_035668315.1 Drosera spatulata | reverse complement strand
TACCAAATCACACATCAATAACAAATCCAACGTTCCTCATCTCCACATCACACATCAACAGCACCAACAACAAGAATAGCATCCCAAATAGCATCGACAACACCAACACCAAATACCTAATTCTCAACTAATCCTCATCGCTTAGTTTTTCTCGGCCGTTTGACATGTAGTTTCAGACCAAAATTAATACACATCTATGTGTATTATTCTACAGGTATCATGAAAATCTGACACAACATGCAATCAACCACAAACAAAATCCATTCAACCCAACATACAATAAACCACAATCAACCACAATTAACAAGATAAAATAAAACAGTGACGGTAAAAAAATTACCGTCGTGAGGCAAGTGGACGGCTGGGACAGGAGACGGAGACGGCGGCTGGGGCAGCAGCGGGGGCAGCGGCGGTTGGGGCAGGAGGCGGCTGGGACGGCAACGGCGGCTGGGCACGGCGAAGGCGGAGATGGCGGCGCAGCGAAGACGACGAACGAAGGAGGAAATGGGGGAGAAGGTGACGGCGACTGAATTTATATGTATCAATTTTAGCGACGGATTCCATCGCTAATTAGGTTTGTAGATAAATTAACGACGAAATCCGTCGCTAAATCTGACAAAATAACTAAATTAACATTTAGCGACGGAATCTATCGCTAATTGATCCAAATTAGCGATGGAATTTCGTCGCTAAAATGATCTACAAACCAAATTAGCGACGGAATTCCGACGCTAATAGTCTAGTCTTTAAATTTTCACCATTTTCTTTTTTTGTGTTTTTACATCGTTTACTTCATTTTCACAATTACTTTTAGTTTAATTTTATAAGGACATCATTTATAATACGTGATATATTTAACACCAATATCTTCTGCAACATCTTATTTATATGTTTCAAGTTTTGTTACATATATAACTTGAACATATTTTTACGAGTTTTTAACAATACGTAGTTCCTTCATTAATTTTTTATGAAATACAACACCTTATCATAAGTTAACATTTCAACTTTTACGAAATCCAAAAATATTTACAATTTGAAAAATTTTAACTCATAAGATCATCATTTGAAATTATCGAATACAATTTTTGCGACGAAATCCGTAGCAAATTGTAATTTTAGCTAATTAATGTAATTGTAAATTTTTTTTACTGATTAGCGATGGATCCGCCGCTAATAATATAATTATAAAAAATTTTAATGACGTAATCTGTTGCTAATAATGTAATTGGAAAAATTTATTAATAAAATTTTTTTAGCGACGGATCCGTCGCTATTAATATGATTGTAAAAATTTTTCATGTAAAAATTTACTAAGCCGAAACTAATTAAATTTGTGACGGATCCGTAATTAAATTTTTTTAACGACGGAATCCATCACTAATTAATGTAATTGTAAATTTCTTTTTACCTTTTAGCGACAGATCCATCGCTAAATCTTTAATTGCAAATTCCTTTTTTATTTTCTAGCGACGGATTAGAATTCCGTCGATAAATGTATTAAATTTAGTGGGGGTTTGACTTTCCGTCATAAAAAAAATTTAGCTGTTATTTTTGCTATGGATCCGCCGTAAAAAATCTGTTTGTACGAAGAATTTTATCCGTAGCTAAATTGTAATTTTTTTTTTGTAGTGGTCATACAAAGCGAAAAATAATGTGTTAATAAATACATCAGATCCTACGCAAACCCATTATCCTGAAATGAGCAAGAAATACATCTGTAGCAATAGGCTTAGTCAAGGGATAAGCGAGCATCATGTCAGTAGATATATGATGTAGGAGCAGTTCCTTCTTTAGTACCATGACTCTAATGAAGTGATAACGCACATCTATATGTTTAGTCTTTCCATGATACTTGGGATCCTTAACATATGCTAAAGCTGTCATGCTATCACAGTAGATAGGAACGGCCTTCTCTCTGTAGGCCTTGATAGCCAATCTCTGTAAGAATCTCTTCAGCCACATAGCCTCCTGAACTGTTGCTAAGCATACAATATACTTGACCTCCATCGTGGAAAGAGCAACACATGTCTGCTTCTTACTACTCCAAGAGATACAACCACCACCAAGTATAAACGCATAAGCTGATATTGACTTACGCTCATCTCTACCACTGGCCTAAGTTGAGTAGCTCTTAGAGCCTTACCAAAAGGCTTTCTGCATGTCTTTCCTGTCAAACAAGCCTCACGTGTAAATAACTTGACCTTAGTGAGTGGCCCCAAAAGGCCTTCTTTAGGTAATTTAGTCATCTTGTCTTGCCAATGTGACTAAGTTTAGCATGCCATATAATAGAATCAACATCAATATCCTTATTATCATCAACATTCACATCAACATCACCACGAGCAATAAAAAAAAATTGAAGAAACAGAATTGCATAAATCCAAAACATAGAAATTATTACATAAAGTTCCATGTCCAATTAAAGTATCATCAAATGAAATGTCTATATCATTATTTGAGAAATTAATATGATAGTCAAGACTAACTAAACATAAGACAGAAATCAAATTATGTTGCACTTTTGACGTATACAATATGTCATGCAACAATAAGGACTGCCCACCACACGATTGAAGTTGGTAGCATCCTACTCGCAAGGCGTCCTCCATAGTGTCATTTCCCATGTAGATTCTTTGGAAACCCGGTGGAACTCTTCTATAATCTACACAGCCTTCACGATCCCTCGTCACATGCTTTGTTGCTCCCGAGTCTACAATCCAAATAGGAGAGGTATTAGCAACAAGTACATGAGAGCATACACAAATAATGCTCGAGGAACTAGAAATAGATACCTTCTTCGTCTCAGTACACTCACGAACGAAGTGACCCATCTTTTGATATTTATAGCACTTGATCTTCGTCTTATTTTTCTTTTCATCACGCTTGCCCCTTGGGCGCTAAGCCACTTTTTCTTCTTTAGCACCTTGTGATCTACAACTTGCCAACTTGCCCTTATTATTACGCTTGCACCAATTTTTAATTACGTTTGTCCGCATTAGCAAACAAGAGCTATAGCACGGGTCGCTTCCTCGCGCTCTGCCTCAAGCTCCACATCGTGAGATATGCCAGCAAAATTCTTGATACTCTCATTATGGGTAAGAATCTGTTTCATGTTAATCCATGAGTTAGGCAGGGAATGAATGACAGCTAACACTTGCTGCTCGTCAGAGAACGCATTACCAGCACTAGCTAATTCCCTAATCATGGAAGACATGATCCTCAAGTGTTCTTTCATTGAGTGCTTGGGATTCATTTTATAAGTCTCAAACTTCAACATCAAACTACGAAGTCGAGTATTAGAAGTGTCCCTAAAGTCAAAATAAAATCGATCCCACATTTCCTTAGCAATGGTACAATGCTTATAAGCACTAATGAGATCATTGCACATGCAGCTCAATAGAATAAAGCATGCACTACGGTCCCATTTGATCTATGTCTCATATGCTTCATTATTCCGACAATGTTGGGCCGTCTGTCCCTCAGGTGGCTTAGCCATAACCGTGGTGAGATGTTTCATAAGTTTTTGCTCATTTAGCAAAAAAAGTATCTTCTTATGCCAAATATCATATTTGGTGCCATTCAACTTTTCACCTTTGTGAAGTTGATATTTTTAAAAGGCATTTCACTGTTATCATAGAGACAAAAAACATGACATTAATATGTATTCTTCACAAGTTTGCTTCCAAAAATCAAAAATATAAATATTTTTATTTAATAACACAAGATCGAAAAAATCGCTGTACTCATAATCATTACCCACACAAGTGAAATAAATAGAAAATCATACTTGCTTTGAGTAAACAAATATATAATGAGTAAGCTCTTTTATCTCACTATAAACCACATGATCCTTTGACTCCAATTTTTTTTAAAATAAAACTATCACACAATTCAACTTTAGTTTGCATAAATATTTCATGGAGATTCACTGTACATATAATATGAACATGAATACTTACTCAGAACACAAGATATATTGACAATTCTAGTAATTCCATCTTTATAGTGACATATGTTCGTATTAGGTTATGATCCTCTAAATCATGTCATGCTCAGATTATCCATATTTAATGAATTGCTCACTTTTGACTTCCATACTGTATGCATGAACATTATTACATACAATAGTAAATTGTCATAGTATCATTCGATTAGCTTATCATAATCCGTCATCAGATTCCAACCAAATCCCTTTTAATCATGTACTGTCCTTTATACTTTGAAGATGCAAAAAGAAAACAATTCATTTATTTTTATTTTTTTAATTTATTTTTTGGTATACACATGTTACAGTAGCTGATTTACCCATATCTTAGTAATTTAACAATTAATAAGAAGATACACATATTGTATATGTCAAGACAGAATCCAGTTTGTGTGAATACAAAATATCTTTGTTTGATCACAAAAGATATATATAGCATCAGACATGCATATATAGTGGTATAATGACAAGGGCCGACTACGTAGACGATGTGATTGCCAAGTCTCCCGACGCAGAAAGCCTGAGGGTGACTCTTGAAAGACAGTTCCGGGAGTGAAGGTTGTCAAGTTCGGGGACTTCCCAGCTATATCAGCTACAACAGTACTTAAGTAAATCCTTAGTATAGGGTATCCAGGTAATAAGAAGATACACATATTGTATATGTCAAGACAGAATCCAGTTTGTGAGAATACAAAATATCTTTGTTTGATCACAAAAGATATATATATCAAATCTTATCTGTTGCAAAATATGAATGTAACCATCTACGGTAAATTTTTAAATTATGCATGATAATTGATATTAAGCTCTCACATATCAATCAGATCAAACCGGGAGGAGTAAGCATGTACAGCATTCACACAAATTAAATCTCACACTTATCTAATCAATTAAATATCCAATAACTACAAATCTAAAAGATCACTCTAAGATATTAAATTGATCATTAATCGTCAATCTCATATTCATAAAAAATTATTCATATAAAAAAATCATAACAATCATATAGATATAAAATCATCATTCAGCATATTATAATAATACTTTCTTTTATAACGATGATAAAGTTATAGTTAATCTTATCTGCTATGATATATACTAATATATCATAGCATATATTTTTCAAAATACTACAATCTAAATAACATATGAAGTTTATTTTTATCTGATTTTTAAAATTAATACTCCCTCCTTTCCATAAAAAACTAAACAGCTTGAATAATTATATTTTGGTATACTTTATCTTATTGTTAAGACGATTTTAGATAATAATTTTTTTTTGTATCTTTAAATTCAAAATAATAATCGACATTGAGGACTAGTATAAACAATATATACGTAAATCGTAATACATAAATCAAGTTATCAAAAAATATTAAAATGAATAAGAAAACCAATTTAATATAAAATGACATAAATAAATAAGATTATTCATTACGAATATTATTTATTTTATTTTTTTTGTACAACATACGGGTTAGCATTCTAGTTCAAATAACAAATATTCAAATTTCTAATATGTTGCCACGTCATCTATGACATGTGAACATCATATAATATTAAATCCCAACACACAAAATCCTGGACCTTTATGTACTCTTCTTTGCTTTGTTCAAGTAGCTAGCTGGATTGAATCGTTGTATATGATTCTGTATATGCAAACCGTGAAGACTTGTAGATGAACTTTAGTTTATTTAGTGAGGGAAGTTTATCTGTGTGATAATGATCATAGAAATTGAAATAAAAAAGTTTTCTTAGAATAAACTATTTTGTGAAAGCGTTCTCGTCAACTCTCATGGCATGATTCTTGCAAAGATGTGTATATTTGTAACACTATTAAAAAATATTTGATGGGATCTCTAATCTGAAAACATGCTGGCCATTTCCTGGAAAACGCTTTTCCTGCTACAAGTCAAGATTCTGAACCAAGTGACCAGCTTCTATATATGAGTAAATATTTTAGAAAGTCCACTAGCTGGATTACGGCTAATTGTCTTCCATTTATCATAGAAAAAGAAGTAAATAGTTTTGTAATCAGGGCCATCTGAACTTGGACTACTAATGTCTAGTCAGCAACGTGAATATACTGCACGTTTTTTAAAAACAGAAAGAAACTATGTCGTGCAAGAATTCAATGTAGTCTTCAAGGAATGATCACCTAATATATTGAGCATGTTGCCTGAAGTGTGGAGGGACGAAATTAACCACTATAGAAAGATGACAGTTCCTATTTTTAATGGATATATTTACAGTACTGCAAGTTTATCATAGTGTTGAAATTTAGTGGAGAACGTGTTGAGTTTGCGTGGCTAATACGATGCTTAAAACATAACATCCTGAATATTAATATGTCAGATTGATGGGGTACATATATAGTATATATAAAAGATATCTAGATTGGATATTTACTAACATTAAAAGATAAGATAAGATCATAAATCTCTTATTAAATATTCGTAGCAACTAAGAACTCGTATCATATCATATATTATTTGAAACGTGATATCCTGATTATTGTTAGGACATTTACAAAGATATAATATCCTTAACAATCTTCTTCTAATGTTTCATATATGTATGAAAACACGAGTCCAATATAAATGTCTAAGAAAGCCAACAAATCATTTATATTGTCGAAAGAATGAAATTCGAAAAAACATAATCCATGAACATTGGAATGAAAAATTAAGCTAAATAGTCAAGAGTCTTAGACATATTCTAAACTCAATAAGTAATAAAGTTCATAAAAGAGAAAAACTTCATAAATATGTGCTCCTCCACAAATGATGTCTTCTATTCCTCGAGCAGATCATAATCATCCAAGTCCAGATCTAGTTTTTCAGCTCCTTTATTCTCGTTTATACCTGTGAGTGCTAAACATGATTTTCATCATATAATGATATATATATATATATGCATCACAATCGACAGTTTTTAGTTCAAAATTAATTTGAGAACTTAGAACTTAAACCTTGACAAATAACTGGAATAAAAATAAGTACGATCCAGTCTAGAAAGTCATTAGACTGATCTCTAACAGTTTCAAATGAAACCGTTCAATGTTTCAATGTGGAATCCTTGAGTACTTCATGACAACTATGGTATTTTATCATTTCATCAAATGTGGAATAAATAATAAACCTATAATAGTCACTTGATATCATCAAATGTAGAATGATATCAGAAACTCAAGTATCGTAGATACATATCCGATAATCCTTAATTCAATGTGGAATACACCATACTCAGTAAGTTGATTGATGTAAGAAGCTTACATTGTCAACAAATGTGGAATGACAAAGTAGTACTTTCATCAAACCCATCGTGTCAGAAATATCGTAGACAAGTAGATCATCCTCGAATACTTATTGGCTAGATTTTAGTTAGGACTAAATCAAAATAAATTGGTTTGGTTAAGACCATTAAAATGCACATAGTCTTTAACAAAAGAAAATGAGACTAGATAAAAAATTAATTGATCTTTAACCCTATTTTCCCCATTATTTTGAGTGTCCAATCAACTGGTAACCCTTTTGTTAGAAAATCTGCCAAATTATCTCTCGACTTAACATAAGTCAAAGTGATAATCTAGTATTATATAAGATAATGAAGCATCGCTTTGTGCAGTCTAATATGTCTTCTCTTTCCATTAAAAAAGAAATTGTTGACTATTGTCAATGATCCTTTGTTATCACAAAATAACGAAATTGAACTTATTTTGAATTTCTACAATGGAATATCAGTGATCAGTTCTTTTATCCACTCTGCTTCATCATTTTGCGAGGTTAGAGCATAAAGTTCTGACTCCATAGATAACAAAGCTATACACGATTGTCCCTTAGATTTCCATGCTACAGCGGTACCTACTAGAATGATAACATATCCACTAGTCGATCTACTGTCATCTAATTCTGAGCATCAAGATACATCAGAGAAACCTTCAATATTTGGAGGTTGGCCTTTATAGAACAGGGCCATATTTTGGGTGCCTTTAAGATATCTCATAATTCTTGAAAGAGCTTCCCATTGTTCTTTCCCAGGACTACTAGTAAACCGACTCAACATGCCAATGACATAAGCAATGTCTGATCTGGTACAAGTCATTACATACATAAGGCTACTAATCAGTTTAGAATATTCTAACTGATTTACAGTTGGTCCTTTATTAGGTCTCAACTTTATATTTTGGCCAAATGGTGTCTTAGCTGAAGTGTAATTATCGTAATCCTATTCGAAAATTAATTTAGTTAAGTAGTGAGCTTGACTAAGAGATATGCTTCCTTGTCCATCTAAACTAACCTTCATACCTAGAATTGTGTCAACAACACCTAAATCTTTCATGTTGAATTGTTTAGATAAGGTTTCTTTGATTTCCTTTACAATAGAAAGATCAGAACCTAATATCAACATATCATCTACATATAAGCACACAATAGGTACCTTATTAAACATGGACTTAAAATAAAGGCATTTATTGAAATTATTTGAAATAAACCTGATACTTTATGGTCTTGTCAAATTTATGGTGTCAAGTTTTAGGTTTTTGTTTTAGACCATATAAAGATTTGACTAATTTGTAAACCTTATTTTTATGTCCCTTCATAACAAACCCTTCAAGTTGTTTCATGTATATTTCCTTTGTTAGATCTCCATTTAGGAAAGCAATCTTTATGTCCATTTGGTGTACTACATGACGCTCTATAGATGCAAAAGTAAGAAGAATTCTTATTGTCGCAAGATAGGAGACCGGTGAATAAACATCAAAATATTCCATTTCGCTTTCTTGAGTATAGTCTTTTTCTACTAAACGTGCTTTATATTTGGCTATGGTTTCATCAAGATTAAGTTTCTTCTTGAATATCCATTTACAACCAACTGTCTTAGTCCCTTTGGCAGGTCAATTAGTCTCCAAGTTCAGTTTTGTATTAAGGAGCTCATTTCATCTTGTATAGCTTCCTTCCAAAGTAAAGATTCCCTTGATTTCATAACATGGGTATAAATCAAAGGTTCATCTTCTATTTGATAGATTAGAAATTCATCTCCAAAATCCTTGGGAACTCTATTTCTATTAGATAATCTTTTAGATTCAAAGTCCTTTGAAATGAGAGTATTGGAGGTAAATATTTTGGTTTCATCCATAGGTTCTATGACTGAGCCATTTTCGGGTAAGTATATCCCACATCTTTGATAAATTTGTTCTCAAAGAAAATTATATCTCTAGATTCTATCAATTCATTTGTTAATATATCCAGAAACTTATCTCAGCATTATTCTTTGCACTTTCTAGATAAACACAAGTGTTGGTTCTAGTTCCCACTTTAGATCTCTTAAAACATTTCCAACAAAGTTTCACATTTTATCCTCACATTTAAGGATTTTGAAAGAAAATAACCTCCTATTGGTTTTCTTATATTTATCCTTATCCTCAAGCCATTTTTTATCCCTCTTTTGGTTCTCTACAACTGGGGAACAAAAAAGGCGTTCTCCATCACAAAAAAGTGATGTGTCATCCTTTGCCTCACTCTTTTTTCCATATGTATTTCATCTCTACTTTCAAACGCACATCAACCATGGCGGTGGTCATGTATCTCCAAATCCCACCTTCCTCTCCTACTGCATAATTGCACTTCTAAATTTCTCCAATTCAAGTTCCAAACATCAGTATTCCCCACAAAGTATTTTCTTGGATGATGATATTCTAGGGTTTTCACTTTTCAATTGAAAGTGATTTTTGCATCTATATGTTTGAACTCACAAATTTCGATTCCCAAACGTCATGAACGATTTGAAAAATAAATTTGTTTTGTTATTGAATCGATTGTTGTTCACAAAAAACTTGCACCGTGCAATTTAAAAGTTGACATTTGTTTGATGATTTTTGATTTTTTTGTTCTTGTTTTTTTTTCTGGGAAATAGGTAACCCATTTAGGAAAACCGCTGGACAACTCGAACAAAAAAATGAATCTTTAAATACTGTAGCATTTTAAAATAAGGGACAAGAAAACTGATCAGGAATCTTACATAAACGATATATCCCTATGTCTTAAAGATTATCTAGGTTTGGAGGTCTTTTGTGCCACTTCTCATATAGAGTAGTGTCCAAATTAGAGTGTGGTAATTTATTTAATATGTGATTTGCAGTTACAACAGAATCCCCCCAGAAATAAGATGGCATGTTGGCGGTTAATAACATAGAATTTAGAATTTCGGTGAGAATAAGGAGTAGTAGTTTTAAGAATAATACCATTAGATGCAGAAAAATCCTTGAATTCAGTAGATTTATATTCTTCATCATCACTTTTCAATCTTTTAATTTTTAAGTTCAGTTTGTTTTCTACTCGGTTCTTAAAAATTTTAAATTCCTCGAAGGTTTTATCTTGGATTTTAACAAATAAATATGACACAATCTAAAGAAGCCGTCTATAAAAGTAATTAGAAACTTTTGACCGGTCCTAGTTTTAAAGTTTTTGAAATTGCATATGTCAGAGTGAAGTAATTCTCGAAGTTATGTTGTTGTAGAAAATATATAAAAAGGCTTTCTAGTTAGCTTCGTTTGAGCACACACTTCACATTTGTTCAATTTAGCAGATAAGTCAAGAGGGATGTTTAGATTTTTAGCTAGTGTAATAATCTTTTTGTAGTTCATATGTCCTAACCTACGATGTAGCATCATAGGATAAATTAATTTTGAACTTTTTAGAATCTAGAGTTAATATGTACATGCAATTATCTATGTAAGCACAACCAAAATAATAAAAATTTACAGCAAGAGTTACGCTATTATCATGAAAAACATTCATACCAAGTTCACATATGCGACTAAGAGATATTAAATTCCTTTTAATAGTAGGAACTACTTGACATCTTTCAGAGTAAGTATGTTACCTAAAGATAAAGTCAAATGAGCTGTTCCAACTTGTGTGATTCCAGTTGTAACTCCGTTAGAAACTGTGATGGTGCTTTTGACATCCTTGAGGTGTTTCTTGTTATGATAGACGTGACTTGTAGCACTAGAATCAAGCCACCAATTAGAAGACTTATCGACAGTTAATGGGGTAACCATAGCAACAAGGTGCTTTGATTCAACTTTATCAACAATCATATTGACGTCTTTCCTTGTGTTGTCGGCTTTGACTGGAAGCTTACATTCTTTCTTCGGATGACCCCATTTACTACAATTCTGACACTTGATTTTTCTACATTTATTGATCTTTTTATTTGCTCCGAACTTCTTGATCTCATCTCTTCTAGATGAAGGCTTGAACCTATTAGGTTCATTGGACTTCTTAGGAGCAGTAACATCATTGACATTTGATGTCGGATTGTTTTCTACTACTTTTCTTTCCCTTCGTTTATGCTCTTCTCAATGCAAATGAAGCGTTTGAGCTCATCTACCTCAGGTAGGGTTTTTCGTCTATACATTTCTGTTCTAAATCCACTCCATGGAGATGGCATTTTGAAAAGAATGTCGCAAACTAGAATCTCTAAAGGTAATGTTCATCAGACTCAATTTAGCTCCTAGAATCTCTAAATCATTGACTTGAGAGAGGATGGTTTTATCTTACTTGATACTTGATCATATCAATAATGTACTCCAATCAAGCCCACGATTTAGGCCCATTTTTGACCAAAAATGATTTTTCTTTTTCTTCCTGCAGCTTGTGCTCCAAAGAAAAGAACCCAAGATAAACGAAACAAAGCTCAGGCCAAATTCGTGTTCTAACGATATTGAATTAGAGCTCTCGTTCTTGGTCGATTATTGCTTAGATGTAGGAACTACCAAAGAAATTATCTTGCTTCGTGTTTCTTCTGATGATATCTCGTTGCTCAAGAGCTTCGGTTTTGATCTCCAAAAACTGGTCGAATTCTCTGATCGAATTCGGTCCTTCGAATTAGAGACAAAAAATAAGATCTTTGGTGCCGATTACTCAAGTATAAGCAACTCCCAATCAGATTCGATCCGAGCCCAAGTCGAAAGGTTTGAATATGAACGATTTGAGACCCAAACACTAAGTCTGCTTGATGATGATAGAAAATCACCAGATGACCTGAAGGCAACAAATTCTTTATGCTTTAAGATTGTTAAGTTTGTGGTTTTAGGTGGTATGCATCCTGAATATCAATATATGAAATAAATAGGTTGCTGTTAAGGGGGTGTATATGTAATATACATGAAAAATACCTAGACCGAATATTTACTAATATCAAAAGATAAGATAAGATCATAAATCTCTAGTTAAATTTTCGTAGCAACCAAGATATCGTATAATATCATAAATAGAACATTATTATTTAAGGATATAGGATTAATAGCGGATATTATTCTAAACGTAATATCCTAATTATTGTTAGGACATTTGTAAGGATATAATATCCTTAACGGAACCATAGTAACTCTCGTACATGTAACGATATTTCAATATGATTTTAGTATTATTATGAAAAATCATGACGTTTGTCTAAGCTGAAATAAATCGCTCCCTGTATGGCATGATCCATGTATCTCGAAAGTAGATGATTACGGCTGGATACTCTTTATAATTTTCACACAAGTCGTCCTACCTTGTTTGGAATGATGACTCTGACGATGAATTGATAAGAATTTTCCATGACTCTGAAAACTCCTTCCATTATGAGCATAGGATAAGGCTGTATTTCTTTAGTACACATTGATTTATATGCCATATGCAAAGCATATTGTTTGCCATAGGAAACAATCCTTTAATTGTTTTCATTAGAGCCAAATCTCGGTCAATAACAATAACAGATGGCAAGTTAGCACCATTTTCAAGGAATCAGTTTTTCAAGTTAGTTAAAGCCCATATGAGTCATTCGATATCCTCATTGTGAAGATAGACGAACAAGAGTGAGTAGGTTTTATAGGTAAATGTGAATCCGACAACCTCCAATAATGGCATTCGATACTTATTGGTTTTATATATAGCGTTAATTATTAACACTGATAAAAAATTTGACTCCTAACTCTAGACTCATAAGATGAACCCAAATAATATCAGTGATTTCGTCCATGTCTCGATTTGTCAAAATATTATATAAGTAGTTTTTTTTTTCTTAATTGATCCAATACGAATTAAATAGGTGTTGGACCTCCTCATTCAATTTTTTTGTGGGTGAAGATGGCATTGTAAACACTTTTTATACTCGTGGTATTTAAAGATTCTTTTGTTTTAAGACACTCAAAATTTCATGAGGAGCAGTACTTTTATACATCTCGACAACAAACTTTACTTGGTGTGACTTTAGCCTATAAGGATACTCGTGCCGGTTAAAATACCCTAGAAGGTAATGGTTATGAAAATCAGTGATGGGGTCACTGTGAGCAAACGGACAAAGATAGCAACATCTGAACAGTACAGTCATAGAGGTCTATGTTGAACAACCTCCTTGAATTGAAGACTTCGAACATGCAAATCATGACTACAGGTTAGACAAAGCCTTATATGACTTAAAACAAGCTCCAAGGGCATGGTATGAAACCCTTTCAACCATCCTATGTGAGAATGATTTTCAGAAAGGAAAGGTAGACACCATCCTATTTCTTAAGAAACATAAGAAGCATACACTCTTAGTGCAAATCTATGTATATGATATTATTTTTGGTTGCACCAACAATAAGCTGTGTGACAGATTTGCTGTCCTAATGATATTAAAATTTCAAATGAGTTTAATGGTAGAGCTGAAATACTTTCTTGCTCTTCAAGTTTTACAACTAAATAGTGGAATTTTCATAAATCAAGCTAAATACTTGAAGAACATAATTAAGAAATATGGTCTAGAAAATACAAGTCATATGAAAACTCCCATGAGTTCAGCTCCTAAAATAGACAAGGATAAGAGTGGGAGAGGAATGAATCAAACAACGTATAGAGGCATAATAGGATCACTTTTATACCTAACTACAAGCAGACCAATATCCTATACTCAGTCTACGTCTGTGTTAGATTTCAATATGATCCCAAAGAATCCTATTACATTGCAGTAAAAAGAATCCTGAGATATCTCAAAGGAACTCCAAATCTGGGTGTCTGGTATCCTAGGGAATCAGATTTCACACTAACAGATTATTCAGATGTAGACTTCATAGGTTGCAGGGTTGACGGGAAAAGCACAAGTGGAACATACGAATATCTTGGTGCAAGATTGATATGCTGGTTTAGCAAGAAACAAACCACTGTCTCATCCCCTACTGCAGAAGTAGAATACATAGCTGTAGGTAGCTGTGCTGCACAGGTACTATGGATGAGGTCACAACTTGCAGACTATGGTATTTCGTTTTCAAAAACGCTAATATTTTGTGATAACACGTCTGCAATAGCAATTTTGGAAAATCCAGTTTTTCATGCAAGGACCAAGCGCATTGATATCAGATACTATTTTATCAGGGTTCATCTGCAAAAAGGTCATATCAAATTAGAATATATACCAACAGAAAAATAAATTACGGATATTTTTACAAAACCTCTCGATGAGAGTAAATATATCCAATTTGGAGGTGAATTGGGAATGATCGATTTAAATGAATAAACGGCCAAAAGTGGTCTACTGCTCTATTGCACATGTAAGATGCAGACTAGCATTGATTTTTCTTTATTGTATTTCATTTTTTAGAAGGAAACAGATTTCAAAATCATTTACCTAAATTTTCGCAACGGCCAGATAAATGATTGGAATATTGGGAAATAATGTAACGATCGTTTCTCACAACGGTAAGTTTCGAGAGAGTACAAATATGCAAAATTCTTGAACTCAAAACACCTCTCTCTCTCTCTAGGAATTCTGAAACTCTCTTACGCTCTACTGTAAACCCTAGCTTGATCTTTCTAACTCTTAATTTTCACGAAACAATCAAATTCAATCCAAAAAGCTTTTGAAAATGACCAACACTCGTTCAAACACACCATCCAAAAGCGACGAATTAAGATCCAAAACAAAGAAGCCCAACGAAAAAGATAGAGCTATAGACTAGGGTTGTTCTGGATTTCGAAATCCTAAAAAGGAAATCCGATGAAGTCAAAGAAATTACAGAACTTATACAAGATGCTGGGTTGAAATACCTATGCGAGAAGACCAGCAGGATATATGATGAAGAAGTGCTCGACTTTATAGAGAAGGCAAAAGTGGTAGGCAATTTCGAATCCATCACATACACCTCAAGCAATAAGATCAGAATCACTGTTAACCCTAAGGATTTTGAACAATTGTTCAAAGTCTTAAATGAAGGACCTCGAAATATCCCAACCTCGGTGGTAAAAGATGTTAGACACACGATGCTGAGTGAAGAACATCAGAAGGAAGGGATCAAGACAATGACGAAGTACCTATCAAAACACTACAAAACAAAACGGTTCAAGCGAATAAGTTTTTTAGTAGCTAAACAAGGGAAGCTGGTAGCAAAAGGGCACGGGCGACTAAACAGCGACTAAAAACAATGCTCGCAAAAAGCGTCCTCGCTAACTGAAATTGGCGATCAATTTATACTTTTAGTCACAAACTTTGTGACTAAATTGAAAAATTGGTCGCAAACGTTAGAGACCAAAACATAGTTTGGTCTCCAAAATTTGGCGACTAAAATGATATGTTGGTCACAAATTTAGCGACTAAATAAAGCTTTACTCGCTAAATTTAGAGACCAATTCTCTATGTTGGTCGCGAAATTGACTTGAGAAAGTGCTGTGTCTTTTGCGACGAAGGCCATATTTAGTTGCACACTTTGCGACTAAAATGTTATTTTGGTAGTAAACTTAGCGACTAAATACACCTTTAGTCGCCAATTTAGAGACTAATTCTTGATGTTGGTCGCCAAATTTAGTTGGGAAAATGTTGTGACTTTTGCGATGAAGGCCATATTTAGTCGCTAGATGTGGCGACTACGTTTGTTTTTTCTCGGCATTTATGTTTCTCAAATTGACAAACAATCCACTTTCTGTAATACTTAACCTATTGTTACAAACAATTAACAGAAAGTCAATCACAGTGTTGTGAACCGTCCGTAGACCATAATACAGATTCGAAAATCAAACGAAATTCCATTGAATGGTCTAATATCATGCATACAAACAAATTGTCATGTCTCAAATCCAAACAAATCGTCAGTTTACGATGTCCGCTACCACACAATTGAAGGCTTAGGCAAATATATAGTGGGGGAAAGACGAGATCAGGTGAAAAGGCCTATTGCTATGAAGGAGGCTGCGTCCCTGACCGGTAAAATGATTAAAACTCATAACAGGAGATAAGTTGACACACATTTCCTGAACCATTCTTTTCAACTCCTCCATCTCCCTCATGTTTCCTTCAAGTTTTCTTTCCATTTCTTTCTTTGTCTCCTCTAACTCCTTCGCATGTGCAAGGCGATCTGGATCCTTCATGTTTGCAGTGTCTGTTAACCGCTTCATGCACTTATGCTTGAACTCGTTAAAGACAGTCTGTGCATTCTCTGGATCCCATTTGAATTCTGCCTGCAAATAAATTAGGCAATTACACGCCATAGGATTTTGTTAATGCGACAAAATTATGACAACTTAACAATAGCATACAATCGGTTTAATGCTAAATGCATCAAATGTCAAAGTTGTAGTATGGGGACAACAAGTGGGGGAAAATAGCCGCAGGAATGGAATCGAAAATATGAATAACCGTGCACGTAAAGCTCGGACACTGTAGTTGATTGTCCACTCCATTCCCTATACGAGTAGGCAAGGACAAAGTTGGTGGCTCTGGGAGTTGGTTTGGTGCTGGAGACTCCAAATGACTAAGCATACGCCTTCGATAAACTCTGACTTTATGTTGTCGTGACATCTAAAAACAGAACATCAAAAAAGCAGTGATCAGTACATATATCGATTAACAGAAGCAGTTACGATCAAAAATAACAAAGGCAGTTCCAAATGAGTCGATTAAGACCAACATATAATTGCTGCCAACGGAAGATGTGTAAAAGGAAAACATTGATGCTAGCAAAAGAGTTATGTGCCCAACAAGTAATGTACATAGTTGTATAGAAACATAACTTAGCATTGATCAGTAAACATAACAATTAACATCAAGCAGCAACTAAACACATTTGACATTTAGAGCCCCAAGTTAAAGGGATTAAGCCCAACATATTTTCATTCTACGAACCAGAGATGTTGAAGCATACAAATAGAGTCTGTATTAACAGAAGCAGTAACGTACATAGTTGTACGTGAACAAAACTCCGTCTATGATCAATACATATATCGATTAACAGAAGCAGTAACTAAACAACCATAACAGAGGCAATTCCAAACTAAAGGGAGTAAGAGCAACATGTAATTGCTATAAACCAGATTTGTGTAAGCATACAAATAGAGGTAGTTCTATATATCGAAAACTGGCATGCTAGATTAAGAGATGCTATTACCAAGAAAAAGGGTACACAGTTGTAGACGATAAAAACTTAGCAATGGTCAATAAACATATCGATTAACAGAAGCATTACCTAAACGAAAATAACAGAGGCAGTTCCAGACTAAAGCGATTAAGACCATCATGTAATTGCTACGAGCCATATATGTGTAAGCATACAAATAGAGTTCGTATCTACGAAAAACAGTGATGGTAGAAAAAGAGATGCTACCAACTATAAATGTACACAGTTGTACATTAACAACACTTAGCAGTTCAGTACATTATAGGGGTTGCCAAGGGAGCAACTGAAGCAGATTTTCCAACCTTATGATTGTAACTTGCTTCGAAAAAGGGATAAGAACATTAGTCACTATATTTTCAGAACAAGTTGGGACCCACGATTGCTCCCAAGTAGTGCACTGAAGTAAGGATTGTTCCAGCATGGTGCAACCTTAAGGTCACTAGAGTATAAAGGTGACCCCAAGATCTTGGAATGGACCAACAATTCTGCTTGTTTTTTATAGATATATTTGAGTTAATACCTTGCTTGTTTATTAAAGCTACAAAAATGTAACTCACCTAATATTCCTACAGCATGAGTAGTGCAGTTGTACATTTGGCTGAGGACCTATATTGAATATCCCAGTTCTAAATGACGATATACCTTCCCTGCAGTCCAATTAGCTGAGGACAGCTCCAGCATAAGTAAGCCCATTTTCCCACCCTAACATGTTGCACATTTTTTCTATCCATTTTTGCTCTAAATGTCATTATTAATAAGATCTAAATATTTGAAGCAATGCAGGTTTTACTAACAAAGCGAAGTAGTAAATCATATACCTCATAGTGCTGAAGAATGAAGGCAACCTCCAAATCACTAGCTGAACTGCAAGAAATAGAATTACAGAAGAATGAGGCCCACATACAGACAAAAGGTTAGGACTTGACAAAATATTTATATCTTGGGGCTTGAGAGCATTGGAGGCAAAATGAGCTGAACTGCTGAAGCAATATTGGATAATCAAATAACGCATGAATACAGATGAATATAGTCCAACTCCTGAGCTCACATACACTAACACAACAGTTATACATAAGCTTGTTGCAGAGAAAGTCTCCCATCAGAGATGCATAAACTTAACCGAAAACAACAATCACAGCAAACATTATATTCTTGAAACCGCAATCACAAAAATCCACCAATCACGAAATGGACTCGAAAAATCAAAAAATCAGAAATTATATCATTTCATAAGAAAAGCAAACATGTCTAATCTCTCATCTCGACATGAATCAACCCAATGTTCAAATCTCGTAAAACCAACAAACCAAAAGTGAAAAAAAGCTGCAGATCTCCAAAAATCAACAACCGAATCCAAATTTCTGTAGACATAGAAAGCTAGAAAGCAAGAATGTGAATTGAGAGATCTATGAAAAGATAGTTGACCACCATAGCTACGGCGAGGCAAGGTAAGGCTGTTCACAGAATGGGGATTAGGGATATGGAGAGGAATCGATGGGTTTTTGCCAGAATTGGAGATGGTGAGGACAGGCCCAAAACGGGAGCTGGAGGTGGAAGGTGAAGGCTGGAAGGTGGAAGGAATGGACATGCTCGGTTTGTGGACTAGTTTTCATTCATTCCTTGAATTTTGATGGTGAGTAACAACTAAAGGTAGTCGCAAAAATAGCGATCAATCTCATAAATTAGTCGCTACAACGGCGAGTAAGTTTCATACTTAGTCGCAAAATTTGTTCTTTTTTTAAAAAAAATTGGGGTCAAAAAATGGGCAACTAATTGTAAATATTGATCATTAAATTTACGACCAAAAGCAATTTTTTATTGTGATTATAGCAACAAAAATTGAGTTTGGTCGTCAAAATTAGAAGTGACAATCAATACCAATTTTCCACACCAAAATTGTTACAAAAAAGCTTTTTGGTATGCAAAAAGGCGACTAACACAATACAGTTAGTCGCCCTTGGCCATGTTTTTTTTTGTAGTGAAACAAGACAAGCTGCTGGCAGACGTGGTCAAGAAGGCCATTATGTCCTTGGAATTCTTGAAGGATCAAATCACCTCTGATTAATAGGAGATCATATGTGCAATCCTAACAAAGCACAGAATCAACTGGACGAAACTTCTGATGTATCAACTGGCCAAGGCAGTAGAGGCCAGACAACCTCTCTTTGGCAGAGTCATCAGCATCATCCTCAAAGAGAAGCTTAAGTTCTTAGACAAAAGAGGAAGGCCATGGACTATGGCAAAACAAATCGATGTGACGAAGATTGTGAAGCACCCAGTTGGCTTCTCAAAGAAATCAAAGGAGGCACAGACTACTTCAATAGTCTCAGACCAGCCACTCAAGAAGGCCATGGTGAAGGTAAAGGAGAAAAATCACCAAGAAGCCTAGAGAAGGCAGACTGTAGCAGAGAAGCAGACAAGTAGTACAAGAAGAAACCTGATTCTAGAGACCTCAGAAGAAGCAGAGAAAACTCTATCAAGGGCACCTACTACACAATCAACAGCTCAAGAAGAAGAAATAACACAGCCAATTCCAACAGTCGAGCAGACTGAATTCATTGCAAGGGAATCAACAGAGGGGTCAGAAATGATTCCCCTTGAAACCAATAAAGGAGGGACATCATCAAAGGCCATTCCTCCAAAAGAATGAGAAATAACAGTACTCCATGATGTAAATGTTTCATTGGAATACCTCAAGGCAGGAGCTGATGAAAATCTTCAACAGCTTATTCTGGAGGTGTAACAAAGCTATCAGGAAATCGGGGAAGGACTTAGTTTAGACAGGAGTTAAGTGCTCAAGGATATGCACGAAGGGAGATAAAAGACATCGAGGCAAATCTAAGAGGGATGCAGACTGATCAACCCATCGGCACATCTACTGCAGTCTCCTTAGCAATCAGGTCTACTGCACCTGAAGTGGAATCACATACAACAGCATTAATTACCATCCTTACAGCTGGAATGAAATTAGTAGGAGTTGAAGCTGAGTACCCCTCAACGGCATCAGAAGTTTGGGCTACAACAACAACCACAAAAGGAGCTTCAGAAGACAAGCAATACAAGAGGCTCTACAGACTGTTCAAGCCATAAAGGAGAAGATGACAAAGTATAGATCAGGAACAGAAAAACTGTTGGGCAAGCAGAGACAACAGTCGAACCAGCAAAACAAACAGAGGAACTAGCAGCAGCAGAGACAACAGACGAACCAACAGAACAAATAGAGGAACCAGCAGTAGCAAAGAATGCAGACGAACCATTAGAAGAAGGTTCAGTAGCAGTAGAGCCAATCTCTAAAGAAAGGAAAGCAAAGGATGAGCAGACTATATCAGCGAGAGAAATTCAACCATCTGCTGAGCAGACTGAAGAGAAGGAGGAACAAAACCATCAAGAAGTGTTCACAGAGATCACATCTCTCGATTTGACACCAATAAAGATGGAGGAAGTAGTCATAGTTGAAGACGAGAGCTCGGAAAGGACTTCAGCAGTCAAGGAAGGACAGACTGCAGAAGACATATTCTCCAAAGGGGTAACACTTCAGGAACTCAAGGAGCACCTAATGAGTGACACTCCCATAAGTCAATAACATATACAACCCCAAGGCATATCACCTTTAAGCCTGGTGTTCACTCCCACATCCTCTTTTAGACTGATGCAGACTAGGGCAGACCCCTCATCTGTTGGATTTCCACAAACTCGACTATATGGTGCAACCACCAATATACCTATGACACCCCAAACTGCATCCAGGAGTCTGAAACTAACAACAACACATGAAGGATCATCCTCCATAATCAGAAACACCGTCGTGGCTGGGATCACACAACCACAGCAAGTCTCTCCATTTTCTCAAGAAACAACAATGGAATACATGCTGCAACAACTGGATTAAGAAGTCTACATCATGCATCAATGGACAAAAGATGCTTTCAGAGATCTCTTCGACAAATTAGAACCAGTTGCAGATGAGCTTGTCTCAGAAAAGGAAACCAGAAACAAATGTTTAGAAGAGTTTCATGACATTCCTTCTAACATGGCTGAAGGTCTTCTAAAATAGATCCAATGGAGCAATGCCCTCAATCTTTAGCAATACAGACTTAGCTCCTCAAATCTCAACAAACTGAGGAATCAACACTCAGCCGATCTATGCAGACTGCAGACCTCCTTTCAGACCACTCAACAGCAGCTCGAGGAGCATATTCTCAACAATGACAGAAGACTAAACTTGCTAGAAAATAAGCTGCAAGCCGAAACTGCCAAAGCCACTGTTGCTCAACAAGTCACCTCCACAGAGTTGAGAGCTCTCAGAACTGCAATAGAGGCCCTCACAGCCACTGTTCAAGGAGATGCTAACAAAAAGGGGGAGAAAGCTCCAGAAAAAGGGAAAGGAAAGGAAAGAGAAACAGCAACAAAGAAAAAGTCTGCAACAGATCTCAAAAGAAGACCTCAAGATGCAGGAGAAGGACAAAAGTCAGGAAAATATAGAAAGCCCTCGCAAGAGCCCTCAAGGCATCAAGGGATGAAAAGAAGGCATGGAGGACATGAGGACTACCCTCCTAAACGCAGCAAAGGAGGAGTACAACATAGGTAAAATATTTTGCTAAGTTGTAACCTTAGGATCTAAAATTTTTTCTTTAACAATGTAAACATTAATCTTGCTGTTTTATTTCCTACAAGTTTTGTTAGCATCAATTTAGGGAAAGATTGATAATAATATGCAATCCCTCCAATTATATAGAAATTGATGAACAAAACTTAGAAGAAAACCATGATATAGTTAGTATACTTAGGCTAGAAATCAGGTTAATATTCTGCAGTCTAGGTCTAATGTGAAAGAACAGACGGCCATAAATGGAGAGCATTGTGGGCCATCAGATGCAGACCACTACTAGGTGATTTCAGCAAGGCAGCTAAGATAAGGACCAACACAGCAATGCAGAAGAGGTTACAGCAGTGACCGAGTATAGATGAGGTCTCAACGATATTGGATACAGACTAAGTGGCAATAGATTGAGTGCAGCAGAGGTGATTGCAAAGTTGGACAAGGATCAAAGGATTGGTCAAATCAAAGATTTGAGGTCACTGTGAGCAAACAGACAAAACTATCAATATCTGAACAGTACAGTCAGAGGTTTTCATCCTCTCAGCATATAAAAGGGGATCAAAGGAGCTTAGACAAAAAATAAGGGTGAACGATGATAATTTGAATTCTCTCAGAAAGAAGAAACACAATTGTCTAAGTAAGTTGAAAAGAAGAATCGGGAAGAAGAGCGTTCACTAGTCTGCACTAAAGAACAAGAAGCTGTAGCAGAGTCCAAAGAAGGGTCTGTGCAAGGATCTAGGTTCTTAATCTTTAGTAAGTTGTGAACTTGTAAAGGGGTTCTCTTGTAAGCCACAAACAAGAAGATAGGGAGCTCACCGCATGGCTTGACTACACTTGTCACCAAGGGAAGACTGGACTAAGCACTCGTTAATCAGTTGATAGCGAGTGTTTGAACCAGTATGAAATCTTGTGTTCTTATTTTCCTTATATTTTATTACATATTAGAATTGTTAGAAATAGATCAAGGAGTACAGAGAGACAAGCTTTCAAAAGCATAAGTCTCTGTTACAGATACATTATATAGTCTACGAGATAAACTAGTATATACTAGACAAACACTCTACTTCTTTATATCAAAACTTCTAAGACAACCTATTC
>JAOVYX010017054.1:0-23102 GCA_035668315.1 Drosera spatulata | reverse complement strand
ACAGCTTTTCATAGACTGCCTTTGCCTTTTGAAATCTATACCAGAAATAATCCTCCGAGCCCTTGTCGCCAACTATACGTGCCATGGCTGAAGCAGCCTGGAGTGCTGCCACCCACAATCCACCACTATAAGCACTCACACCAGTCACGGCCCATGTATCGTATGTCTGATCTGGAAAGCCTTCATTCTCAATCATCCCATCCCTGTCCCTATCGAACTGGTCCAAATATGCCAGCGCAACATAGACTGCAGGCCAAACGGAATCAGCAAACTTCTGGTCACCTGTGGCTACCACATCTCTGTATATCTGGAGAACAAATTTCGAGTTTAAATCTTTCCACCGGTCCGTGTTAAAAATGTTGTATGCATTTACTTCAAACCAAGGGTCATCAAGACCGATATCATGAGGAACAGCACCAAGAACTTTTCTAGGGACAAGGGTTCCATCACACAGAAGCTTTACTTTGCTAGGATCATGCATCAACACTGCTGCAGCGAAGTCTCTTTGAACACTTAGCTGGAGCTTCGGGAATAGCATGATAAGCGCGAAGGACGAGTAAAAATGGACGTCGTATGTGTTCCACATTTTGTACTCTATCCCTTCAAGATAGAGAAACTGCCCGATATTTTCTTCGCCCTCTTGCAGTAACTTTGGACCAAAGGCAGAATTAGATCCTACTGCTCTATACCTATTATCAAGTATTGAAGCCATTCTCTCAAGAATATTGACCACTGTGTCATTTTGATCAGTGATCTTGATGGGATCTACGACATCAGGTTCGTATCTGTCAAGAGAGAACTTCTGGTCTCCAATTGATATTAAGCTATGTGCCGGAGGCGATCCATCTGAAAAAGGACAACTTTGTTAAGGACCCCTAAATAACAGAGAAATATTTTCAAGATAGAAGCAACTACGCCTACCTGTCCACACTGTCGCCCCAGCATTAAGAAAGTAAAGCTCATTAAAGAGACTGAGGGGATACCTGAACAAAACCAACCATGCATAATTTAGAAAGTTCTATGAGAAATGCAAAGGACACATGCTGACTTACCATTCAGGAAATCGCTTGTCCCCAAGAATGGGTTTCTGCCATGCATCAATCTGAGATTCCCAATTGTGATGATCTGCATTTGAAATTAACATAATTAGCGTTACAATGTAAGTAGCTTGAACATTGAGAAACCCTTTCCAGAATAACTGCTAATATGCTTAGTCCTTGTACAACTTGATGAGATCATGGATTAGAAGGAAGTACCATGAATAGCATCAGAAGCAATATTAGCTGCAGCATTCCCTCGAGTGCCGTAGAATTTAGTGTATCGCCTGTAGAAGTTACCTTTTAGTACTTCATGCTTACGTTAAAAAGGGAGATGAGGTTAGTCGTATACAAATTTGGATCACATGCCTATAATATGTTCCCCTCGAGAATCGCATTTCAGGGCAGTCCCATGACAGAGAGAAAGTGGCATTCTCTGTTGATCCTGCCG
The DNA here is from genome assembly GCA_035668315.1 of Drosera spatulata. Classification (NCBI taxonomy): domain Eukaryota; kingdom Viridiplantae; phylum Streptophyta; class Magnoliopsida; order Caryophyllales; family Droseraceae; genus Drosera; species Drosera spatulata. The sequence goes on along the minus strand of JAOVYX010017054.1, from coordinate 21,614 downwards.
GAACTGTAAAAGAAGCTGCAATTGCTGCCCCAATACTTGATCCTTGAGCAGAAGGAAGTGATGTTTTCCCACAGTTTAGGTGATCGAAAGAGCCATGCTGTTAGTACCAAAAGGAGGAGGAAGCAGTACGTCAAAGCGCAGGAACTCTTAAAATAAGAGCATAGAGGAAAATTGAAAAACAAAAAAACATGGAGAGTATAAAAGCCACTACATAAGCCACTAAAGCATAGTGGTTTCTAAAGGAGAAGAGAATCATAATCCACAACCTCAAGAGCAAAACACATAAAGCCCTTTACATTTATCACAACATCCTACATGCATTCTTTTGGCTGTAGCTTGTTTTACATTTATCACAAAGCGCTACATGTATTCTTTAGGCTGTAGCTTGTGGAAAAGCAAATCAGATGTCTAATTTGAGTTATTCATGTAATTTCCATGAAATTGAGCAGAAGCATGATTATCCATAACCCATTGCTTGTGAGCTTCTTGAAAATAACAAAAGGACATAGAATACTATTTGATATTTCCATATTTAACAATAATCAATCACCATGATATCTATTGACTGGAAGAGTTTGGACAACTAGCAAAACTTCGATGGGAGGTGACTTCTTTTATTTAGTTCTTACATTAGCATGATCAACAAGTCACAGTTGATCTTTGAATAACTCTTTCCTCTTCAATTCCTACATATTTTGCGTCAAAGTCTGATTTGGGACGCCAAAAAGATGGAGTTGTGTGATGGGTGTGGGAAGAATACGGTCGGCACTTATCTTGAAAATGGCATTCACACTTTAAAGTATGAGAAACACTTCGAAATGCAAATATTAGTCATGGTAAGTGCTATAGTTCAAAAAGCAGAAAATGAAGATGCCACATTAAACAGTAATTCTACAGCAAAACAAACCTCTTCGATTGCTTGCCACATCTCTTTTGCTGTAATACCCGTCGAATCTCCAGATATCACAAAGCAGGGGCATTCCGAGATCTCGATTCCATCTCTGTTCTCTGCTGCTATAGCATAAGTAACAGGAGATAATCCATTTGCAGTCCTATACCACATAATCACATCAACAACAGAGTAAGATGACGAGGAAATTCTACCAGTATCCTTATCAAATGCATTGCTGAATTTCGCTTTAAATTAGTCCACAAACTTACTTGTGATGTAGGAGAACAGCATGTGTGCCATCTATCATCCTGATACAATAATTGACCTTATTTGTCAGAATTTGTGCACGCGACGTTTACAAAGGCATAATTATAATATGGAGTATATCAATACTTATGATTTGGAATGAGCAAAAACCAGCGAAATCGTGCTTACGTAATCTTTGCATTGTAGTGACCACCCGAATTTCCGGAATCTCCTCCAACAGAATTCTGAATGGAACAGTAAATATTTTATCAACAGAATTTTGCATAGAAGGTGGTCATGTTGTACTGTCATTTGCTAAGATGTAAGGAACATAAAAACACACCTCCCAAGTGAAAAGCAAGGATACTTTTGCATCCGTATTACCAGAGTTATACAGCTGGAAAAAAAAATAATTGAAAACACCGAGTTAATACACTATAGAGGTATCCATTATCAAAGTATAATGTCCGCAGGACTTCAGCTCACCGTGAAAGTAAAAGCGGCTACAGGGAAGCTACTTTCTTTGTAATTATGTGGAATAACAGGAGAAATCTGACGACAAACTATTTTAAGTTCTGGATCAGGTTCACCTACATAGTATAGTCAGGAAAGAGAGTAAAGATAAGACCTAGGCAGGCAGGAAATCGAGATCAATAAATTTGATTGAATGTTCTAGATGGGAGCACCTTCATATACTGTCCATGCCCTGGGATACAAGGCATGATAAGTTGCATTCTGTCCCTTCAGATTCCAGTCCCAAGATCGGATTCCCTCAGCTGAACTTTCTCTGTTCATAAACACAGACTTCAGTGCATTCCCTTATGGTGATATTTCTATAAATCTGAGGCTCCAAGGAGCCACAATATGCCAGTAAACAATGAAACTAGTAATGGTGATCCAAATTTCCCAGGAATTAAACTTCTTGTTCCTCAAATGTCATAGACAACGAGGAATCAAATCAAGGATGCTTACTGGAGCATTGCTTCGTTTGGGGTGCATAATACGCTAGAGTACTTTTGACCATTTGGACGCGAGACAAAAACCTGCAGAGTATTAAGAAATGAATTATCAACTACAAGAATATACTCATTCTTGCCAGCAGCGAATATGAGTAGCTCGTACAATATCTAGAATGAAATAAATCCTCAAAAAGCTGCTCGGAGAGTGTGGTGGTTGTCGTTTATGATATTTCATCATCCCATAGTGTCAGTCACCATATAGTAGCATCATATATTTAGATCGCACAAATTGCACCACAAGGAACCCTACAAACATTATCTTATAACAACAGAAAACAAAGGAACCCTTGCAGTTTAGAAGTTACTACTAATCAAGGATAAATGAGACAACGGGATCCTTCTTTCAATTTTTCCCCTTTCTTTGAGAGGAAATGACTGAAATGTGTAATGCTGGACAGTGTAAACATCTTGACTTACCGAGAACTGGTTGGCCAAAACTGGTTTATCTACACATGTTGTAGGGAACAGCTGCCAACGTTGAAATTCGCCTCTGTAACTTCTTCCAATGCTTCCAGCCCTGACCATTGATTTTCGAGAGAATGAGGAATTAAGTCAAGGAGATACAAATAAGGGATAGCATTTGAGTGCCGTATGCAAATGTATGAACCTGAAACATATACAAATATGTTCATGACAAGATACAGATGTGTGTTAGTATCAGTAGGAAAATGAAGAACATAGAGGTGGCAGAATTAAGGAGTGAAATAGCGACAAGGAACAGTAGAAGACAGCATGATATGAACATAAGCTTAATATGGCTATGAAAAATAGGGGCCTACCCAACACCACCAAGGGGACAGCCATGATCAGCCGTGAGTGTCCGCTTCGTGAAAGGACTGAATATTGTGTTCTAGACAAAAACAATAAAAAGAAGTACACTAGGAGGGTCAGCTTAGTAGTCTTTCCAAGAGAGTTGTCCAAGTTTGGCTGGAAGTTTTATGACAAAGGGATCTTACCTTCCCTTGGGCATTTGAAGCTTGAATATAACGGCAAAGTCGAAAACCAATTGGCGCCTGTAGAAGAAAACATAACTCTAGAATCTAAATACAAAAGAAATGAGCATGTTACTAAGATATTTTACGATTGAAGAGGGAAAACAAAGTGGAAAGTTGAGTCAGCTGTAAGGTCCGGCATGGATCAGGGTTTATGATCTAAAAGCTCCGTTAGAATATTGTATTCAAGTCAAATTATCGTTGTTATTGTTTGTCTCCTGGATATTATGTTTCCGATATTACTTATTACCCTTATGTTTCTTTATCTTGTATTCGACTAATGTACTCATCAATAATAATATCGCCATTCTCCTCTTCAAATTTATTTTTAAACAGGTTCTTTTGAATACAGGCAAGCAACCTATAGCTATTGGCATTGACATTATTGGGTGTAGCAGAAAGTAAGAAAACTTGTCCAGGAACCTGATTGATACACCAAGTAGTCTTACAGTTAGGTTACTGTTTTGAGGGATAAGATAACATGATTTAACTCTCAAGATATGTCTAAAATGGACTTGCTTAGCCTACCTTCGCACTTCGCAGTAAGGTTTAGGATTGACTTGCTTACTACTCAAGGGCAGGCGAAAAATAGTCTTATCATAACTAACCACACCATCAAACTGCTAGTAACACTGCCACTCCTCTTTGGGTAAGGTTAGTAAGCTATTATGTCATTTACCTCATAAAGCAAGAAGAAGAAGTTTACAAGGCTTCTGGAATTGACATTTTATCCTTCATTTTTAAGATATAAGACCTTTTTTTACATCAACTGTAGAATACAGATGTTTGCAACCTGCGAGCTATATCCATTTGATGCATTGATATTCTATTTTTAAAATATTATGATGAACAAATATATGCAGCTTCACTCAGAATGGCTTGCCTCATGTGAACTTACAAAATTCTAAATACACCTGTTATCTTCTCTCACACAACCAAATAGGAAACTTCATGGCCAATCAATGCATAATGATTTGAAATATTATACACTAGACCATAGCAATTAGGAAGGAAGATGATGTCGGACCATGTGAATGGATAAAAGACATAGTTTGCTTCCTTACCCATTCTATGAGTTATGTTAAGGTTGTCGAACGCTACACATCTACGACGAATGTGGTCTATGCTCACCAACTACTTTATATATCTAATATGATGTAATATCGTAGTATGCTGAAACAATGAAGAATGGACGTAAATGAGTCCCACACTGCCGTGTCTGGGTTGACACGGTCTGGGGTAGGCCGTGCGTCGAAAGAGTATGGTTTTCCTCTTTAGAGCACTCACGGTCGTGTCATCTGTGACACGGCTTGGTCAACCTGTGTTTCGAGAAGGTTGCAGGAGGGACACGGCCGTACGGGGTGCACACGGCCGTGCGAGCTGCTTATGAGGTGGACTCTGATAGGCCTGAGCACGGCCGTGTTGAGTTGGACACGACTGTGCCTCGGTGAAATCCTACGAGATTTATTTTATTACAATCCTATCTTTTATTTGTCTATAAATGCATCCATGTTATTTTACGCCCATATCAGTTTCTATGGTTTGAGCTGTGATCTATTTTGATCTGATACTCTGTAATCCTCTCTTCACATATTGTTTGCTATCACGGTTTGTGGTAGTGTTCTTGAGGGGTTTTTCTAACGACGTTCAGGTTTTCCCACGTTAAATCTTGTGTTCTTGTTATTGAGTGTCTCCATCTAGCATCCTCAAATCTTTCAAGTTAGACTTAGAATAAGAATTTGGAACTCAATTAGATTGATGTATAAAAGTCCGAGAATGGATATAAGGGAAATCACAGATGACATACCATGTGAACTATTTCTTTGAAACGTAAACTGAATTGTTGAAGCACACTCTCCTCATCGTTGACCTTCCGCTGCCAGGTGAGTGATGCGGGTGTTCCAGGGTCAGCCATGACCTACACCAACCACTTGGCACACCCTGACAGTCAAGGCAAGCATATGAAGAGCTTGTTCTACATGGCAAACCAATGGTGAAAGTACAACCACAAAAAAAAATAGACGAGAACATATTAGATTCAAATAATTTTAGCATAATTTCCAATTCTGACAATAAATAATACAAGTAAAAGAAAATGGTATTACTATTTGATCATTGCTTTTTGATTGTGTAAGCTCCCCTTTCTGTGTGTGATTAGTTGGCGATGAATGTAGAGTCAGAAAATAACAGCTTTATCAATCAAAGATATAGAGGATTTTCATAGCTATTAAGGCCAGAAATTATCTAACGGCTTGTGAATCAAATCATATCCCATATTCACTGATTGTGAATACAGCAATTATCTCCATAACTCTAGCAACTCTACTTGTATTTATTCTACTGTACGTGTGTTGGAAATCAATGTGAAACAAAGCAATTCTTCAAGCCAATAATATCTAACGCGCAACATATAAAGAGTGTATTTCTTGTCGAGGATATGAAGAGTGGACAAACAGTTCCTAACAGAAAGGAGCAGCTAACACTTTCCTGTGATTTCAGTATCTGCCTAGGGTAGTTCCCGACCAACTCCAGTATCCAAAATCTCTCCAGTAAAAAAAACCTACCAATTCCAAAAGAGAAGTGCTAATTGTAGTCTTTTGAATTCTCAATCATGAATTATATTCGTGATTGGTTTAATTTCGCGGATCATGCGGATCCCATGATTTGGACCAATAAGGCAAGGAAAAAACCAAGAATTTCCCATCTTCATAAATTGTACTCTGCCTATCACCGAGTCAATTCTTAACAACAGTCAGCCACACTATAAAGAGTGAATAAAAAAGTGTGAACAAGAGTGTCGTTAGCATTCTCCGTTCTGAAATCAAAAATTTTCATTTCCCGATAAGTCCCTAATCTTTCCGATCAATCACACCACACTTCTTTACTATTTTGCGGAAGCAATCCAATCCTCGTTTTTCAAACTCGAAACACACAATCGAACTTCATCGACTTATTTTCTCCCAATTACAACAACTCAAAATGACAAAATCCACCAAAAATACTCAACGATCACGATGCCAAATCACCACACTCTTCATTTCCAAATGACACCAAACAAATCAAACAACAACGATAACAAATAACAATACAAGGAATCGGATCGAGCATTGCAGGAAAAAATCGAATGAGAGCGAGAATCAGAATTACCACTTAGTGAGATGTCTTCGAATACTGAGATCAAAGAGAGAGGAGCGAGGAGGACGTTGAAGTTGGATAAGAAGTAGTTGACACTTGTGAGATGATATAAAAAATGAAGGACAAGGAAGAAGATGAGAAGATAATAGAATATTGTTATATCGTTGGTGTGGGGAGAAATGGGAGCGAGGAGTTGGGGGAATTTATAAATTGGGAAGGTGCGGGAGAAATCCGATGATCCGATCTCCTTTTCTTGTGTGGAGTTGTAGGAGGAGGTGATTGAGTAGTAATTCGTTTTTTTGTATATCGTGAGTTTAGATGTTAATGGTCAGTTTAGATATTAGATATAAAAGGATATCGGAAAATAATTTTTATGTAAAATAAAAATAAGCTCGCATCACTCGATGAAATTATATGATAATTTTTTTTTCTTTTTTTCTTTTCAACGTGGATTTTCAGCTCTTCTAATTACCTTCTTTTTCCTTTTTCTGATACTTTATTAAAAGAAATAAAGTAGCAAAAATATGAAAGCAACTGTTCACCAACGACTACTACTGCAACTTGCGTTACTCGAGTATCATGACAATAAACCATGATTTGTATGGAATCAAGAACCAAGACTGTGCGGTTCAGCAAAGTTTCAATATTCTATTAGTCTGAAACAACTTTCGCAAATTGATAATATTTTGATGACATACTTAACACGTATTTTAAATAATTTCGTTATTTTATTAGATAACATATCGAATTCTTTTCTTTCCATCGAGGTAAATTATACATCTGACATAGCATATCAATACTATCATAGGAGAGATTTGCATATAGTGATTCATCGTTCTGCAACGTAAATCAAAATTTATCTCCACAGAGATCACTTATTCAAAGTTGCATATATTAGAGCAAGTTCAACTGTTTGTACTGAACTCGGATTATGGGCCTGAGCTCGGGAGCCCAAGTGTTTATGTGCTGGACTTAGTCATCCATGAAATGTCATGTGGTCTTTTATCATAATCTTCTTCACTTAATGATATTGAGTCTTTTATTGGGCTCACATCCCATAGGATTCTTGTTCTTTTATATCAACATTTACTCCCCAGGTTCCGAGTTGGAGAATCTAAATCGGGACCTTAGTGAGGTCATAACTTTAGCCTTGGGTTTTTGGGCTTCTCCCTTGGTGAACCTCTGGCTTGAAGCCCGATGTTGACTGACTTGACCTCTTTTTGGTTTCAGGTCTTTTTCTTCGAATGTTGCCCGTTTCAGCCTTATCCTTCCTAAGAAGATAAGGATAAAGTTGAATCTCAACCGACCTCTAAATTTGGTGTCATTAATGATGACGTCATAATGACGGGTGGATGATAGCTACGAGACGACATGTCGAAGTCTCATTGGTGCGGATCGGTTTCCCGTCAAAAACCCATGAACTAGTAGTAAATGCTCTCGCTATGGCCTCAAATGAACTAATGGATCCTGGAGTGAGCCCATTGAACCACACCCGAGCTAGACCTCTCAGGGTGATCGGGAAGACCTCATCCAATGCCCTGCATAGGTTCATTGAGGTTCAGAAAGTCTGAATATGGTCGAAGGGATCTTCAGTTTCATCATAAGATCCGTTGCTGGCATCTTGAACTTGCGTAAGGGATCTCTCTATTGATTTCAGGAGCGAATGGTGTTTCCATCCTTAGGCCTAACTCATTCCTTATGTCTTGGGGAGTCTCCTTAATTACTTTAAAGAGCTCCTCGACCCTTTTCTTCAGTTCCTGAGTTGGATATGGGTTTAATTCCGTAAGTTTTGGTTCATTTCGAGGACAATCGTCTTTCAACTTCGAGTTGAGGAAACTTCTGAGGTCCTCTGTTGGAATGCCTGAATGGGAATGAGTATATGTAGACTCTCTCTGTCCCTTTTATGGAGATTGATGTCGGTTCAAGTGATACCTCAGGTCGGTCTAGGGTACTACCTAGGGAGGATCCTAAAGATAGGTGATCAGTTCGGGCATAATACTAGGTCCTACCTCCATCTGTAGTGGTGGACCAACCTTTGGTTCAGGAGATCGATCATCGTCCTCATGATGACTGTGGTGCGCTCCTCCATCTGAAGGTGAAGTTGGTTGAATATCTCAACCGTAACTCCTTCTATACTGACTCCCGACCCCATTATCTCCTCTTTCCAACCTAGGGGAGGAGCGTTGAGTCGAGGTTGTCTTTATTGATCACCGTTGCGGGCTTGCTATACTTGATCTTGCGTACTATGGCGACTTTGTGTCACTAGAACGGGCCCCACGGTGAACGCCAAACTATTTATTCTAAACATGGGTTATGGGCCTGAGTTCGGGAGCCCTTGTGTTTATATGGTGGACTGATGGTGTTTTGGACCCTGGTCCTAACACGTGAACCTGCACAAACCAGAAACAAGAAGCGCGGTTAGTCAGTCTCGTTTCTATAAATGAAGATTCATGACCGAGTTGTACCCAAAGAATCTTATATTTTTTTGGTAGTAACTGAGGGTATCTATATCATACTATTCATCCTTTATATGATGAACACTTGTCATTATCGTAGAAGATATTATAATTGACTTAACCATCCATGAAGTGTCATGTGGTCTTTTCTCATAGGATCTTTGAATTAATGATGGTGGGTCTTTTTTGGACTCACAGCCCGTAGGATTCTTGTTTTTTTATACCAAAATCAACTATGAGCCAAATGTGATTCTTTTTGTATAATTTTGTATCTAATTGAAAAAACAGAGCTCTAGTCTTATCCCAAATCCAATGCCAAAATAGTAAGTTCAAATCCAGTAATAAGCTAAATGTGATTATATATCTATAATTTTGCATCGAACTGAAAACAAAACAGAAAAAAAGTTCCAACCATAAGTCAAATCCAGTGACAAAATAAAACTGAGTCACATTTGATTTCAAATTTGAGTGTAGTCATCCTTATCATGACACATATTCATTTAAGAATAAATTGAAACCATATAATTTAAAAAAAAACCAAATATTAAAACAAGAGTCCTATAACTTCGGAACCATTTTGTTCAAAAATAATTTTTTTTTTCAAATAGAACTAAATATTGAAGTAAAAGTTATATAATTTGAATAAAAACATTATGTGATACTAAGTTATACCAATAATCATACTCATTTTAATTTTATGGATGGACTTGCTGTTATTGAATATATAGCGTGTTTTGCCTCTAAAGCCTTGAAAGCGAAGTCTAGATGGAAAATTTGAACAAGGATCTTGTTGTTATTGCATGCTTTTTCACGTTTTCTTTGATGGCCTCTGCTATTTTGGTTCGTGAGAGTGAGAATGAGTGTGTTGGGCCACACTGCCATGGACAGATTAGATCGATAGGGCCATATCAGGGGTGTAGTATCACGCGGTCGGACCAACCGGATCACGTGTTTACATAGGTAAATGCAACTATGATTAAATAAACTACTCCATTAAAACTGTTTTACGTCCTCGTAAATTTACAACCTTTTTTTTATTGATAAAAAAAAAACAACCATTTTTAATCAGGGTATTATTAGTTGTATTTCCGGGTATATATTTATTTATTTTTATTTTTTTGATAATTACATTTATCTAAGGCTTTTTTGTCTTACTAATTCTATGATAACAATCGTACCATATCTAGGTATCTAATCTAGCTACAAGTATCTTTGTGTGTGTATACTTGTTGTATGGTCCACTGACTGCTAATAATAAGAACAATTTTATCGCATTTGAATTGTCATTTTTATATTTGATAATCCAAATAATAAAATATATTTATATTTTATTATTATTTTGATTGTAAAAAATAATAATAAGATCATTTTGTTTGTCAAATTTGACAATCAAAATGACATTGTTATATTCCTACATCAAATTCATATGAATAGATGAATATTCATTGAGTTGGTAAAATATTAGTACATGAAAAATATTTGATAACCTAGATGACAATCCATGACGATAAAAACTTATGATATTTTCACTCAAGATTATCATTTGGGTTATCAAAAAATACAAATAGCAACCCAATCGACAATCTATGGGTGGAGTTTCTAATAAGATCACATTTCTAAATCCTATTAGCATCTAATGAGAATCAGTGATGTGATGTGTTGTTAAGTTCTGCGTCGTGGACAAATCGTACGATTGTAACACTTAATCACCTATTCACGTTACGCTGATCCAACAAAATATATGGCATACGTACAGTTGAAAACGGAATTTTTATACCTTTGTTTTCTTTTGGTTAGTCTTTGATCCTATAAAGAACTTTTGAGCGATCGATATATAGTGATACTTGGACAGATCGAACAATATTATAGAATGGTCCGACTCCGATCGAGAGGATTTTCCACTTGGGCACTTATGTATTATAGTATTTAAGAAACATTATCTCTATTGTTTATAATAGGAATAAGACTGTATATTTTTGGTCCTTTTCAGATCTTGTCCATGAGGGGTTATCTGGATATTGTTGTTGTTGCACTCATGTATTATATATAGTAGTACAAAATGATGGCCGATTATAATCTTCAAAAGTCATCGAATCGATTATATATATAACGTCCCACACACAAACCTCATTATCGAGTCTTTAACAAGAACTGCTTTTCTATAATATCGTAAAATTTCGTAATTTAAAACTATGTAAAGTACATAAATAAATTTTGTTGTTTAATATAAAAAGTACGTGCAAATAAACAAGACGAAATAGTAACGTTATATCGTCTTATAAAATGTACGTATATTATGAACGCGTCAATAAATATAACGAACGAGTAACGTTATAACGTTAAAAATGTGCACGTTAGGAAAAATGATTTTAATCCCATAAATTTTGGATTATTATATGGAATATGATATTGTTATTTTTGAGATAATTAAATCGATACATATTAATTATCGACAGATCAATATTATAAAATTATGTTAAATAATAGTCTGACAAAAATTTAAAGAGAAGGATTCTTTTTTCGCTATAAAAAACTGCCCCACTTTGCGACTGAAATATTACAATATTCCGTTGCAGACATGAATAGCGACGAATTCAGTGACGGCAATGTCCGTCGCAACATACGGCGTCGCAAACCATGATTTTGCGACGAATTCGTCGTAAAATCAAAATTAACTACGACGGATTGACTTTTTCTGTCGCAAAATAATGTTTTAAAATTCTTTTTCAATCTGCGATAAATACCATGGCAAATTGTTATTAAAATCATTTCTTACTATTTTTTTTATTATTAATTAAAAAAATTAAAATAATAAATCTGGCGATGCCGTCGCAAATTGAGTTATAATTAATTTTATGAAATTAATTATTGCGACGGATTTCGTCGCAAAATTTAAATTTTTGTTTAAAACAAATAATTTTATAATTTATAAAACTCACTAAAATACAAATACCTATTTAAAAAAAATACAAATTTGAATCAAATTCGTACAAAATGCAAATCAAAATCGTGTCGAAAACAAACATAAACATGTAATATGTACAACAAAACATATGTCAATGGCCGACTAATCCGGGATATCGCTGCTCCGGAGGGCAGGAATCATCGTCTGAACCCGGAGGAAATCTAGGTATATCAGTGTCTGCCTCTGCCTGACAGGTGGAATCGGGATTCACGTCCATCTGCCTCATCAAAAAGGCAATCTGAGCCTGCATCCTCTCCATTGTCTGCTGCTGGGTGAGAAGTTGTTGCTGCAATGACTCGTGCTCCTCCAGTGATACTCCAGAGCCACGAGCAGACTGTGACTGTGACTTGGAGATAGCAAACAGCTAGCTCTTCGAATAGAATTGACTGACACTCAACCCAATATCGTACACCCTTTTCTTCTATGGTTTTGCGACTTCGATGTATGTCTGAGAAGCGACTGTTACAAACTGCTGCTAAGAGACCTCCGGATCCATAGACGAGTCGGCCTGCGACTCTGAATGTTGAGCGAATCGCTCCAAAAATGAATCCTGCGAATTCCATAACAACGAGTTAACAAAAAAAAAAAAAAAAAAAAAAAAAGAAATTTTATAAAGGTAACTAGTACTGAAATAAATGTCTATAAAGTTCTTACCTGAAAACGAGTAGCGGTCTCATCGGCCATAGGAATGTCAGGTAGTGACTTTTCCGCTAGTATGGCCTCCACAATACTCGGAGTACCCGGCTTCTCTTAGGTCTCCACGAAGATCTCAAACTCCGTCGCCTTTCTCTTTAGATCAACCTCCTGAAAATATTTCAAATATTAATATGACAACATTTTGTGAAACAAACGATGTCAAATAATTGCGAAAAATACCGCGAAACACTCATAGTAAAACGACCCTTGGATCTCATCTTCTTCTCATAGCTAAATATGGAGTATCTTTTCAATCCTGCAGAATCTTTCCAAAACAACAAACAACCGTTAAAATAGCAATCAATCTTCTCTACAGGTAGATGCAACCCTCTCATGAGAGACTTGATGTCGTACATGCCGTCCTTCATGATATTATCGGGAGGGCACAAGTCCTTCAAGAACTTGCAAATTCCATCCATCGCTCTATGAGGTAGGTTATATTCACATTTCAGAGTCAAAAGCCGAGAAGCAAAGGCCAACAAAGACATGTTGCAACCATCGTACAGAGGAGACTGCTGTCAAAATAATACTTGGATTCATAAGGGGGACCCTCGTCATATGCATGTTCGTTTGCAGCCTCGGTTTCTTCATAATATTCTGATGGAAAATGATCAACTAGCATGTCCTCGAAATTGTTCATGGGCTGAGAGACATTGAACAGATCAGCAAAATCCGCTTAAGGTACCGGTTCTCTTTGTTCGTCGTGATACACCCAAACATAATAATTCTTCCTCAATCTCCTAATAATTAGGTGATACTTCAAATCATCCACCGTTTGAAATCTTCCGTTCTTACATTTTGTATAAGGACATCTTAAAATATCCCGGGAAATGACCCTCGTCGTGCTGAAGAGTATTCTGTACAAACTCTTCGATCCCTTTAATAAATCGCGGATTCAAGTGTGATCCATTCAATCGTTCATACTTCCAAGATTGATACAACTCCATATCGATCTACTTTATGTATTAAAACCAATATCGAGAATCAATTGATTTATAACATTTGGATCATTTTGCAAAATATAACTTCTAGCCAACATGTAACTTCTAAGTTGATTTATAATACTTGGATTATTTTGCAAAATGAAACTTTTAGCCAAGATGTAACTTCTAAGTTGATTTATAATATTTAGATCATTTTGCTTTTAAGTTCAAAATTGTCCTACATATATCAATCTAATCTCTTCAATCCCATCACATTACAAAATTTTTCATATAAAACATATTTATCAATCCTAATTAAATCTATTTTTCATATCTAACCCCATAATTTTTATCTATCTAATCTCTTCAATACCAACCACAATCCCATTCCACAACATTAAACCCCAATTCCAACCACATTCACAAACCTCAATCCCAACCACAATCACAAACCTCCATCGCATTCCATATCATCAAACTCCGATTCCAACCATAGTCCAAATTGCATAACATCAAACATGAATTTCAACAACAATATATGATTAATTAACTAATGACACTAATTATTTATAAAAACAAATTCAACCTACCTAAACTACAGAGCGGGGCTAGCTGTTGGCGGTTGCGGGCGACGGTGGCGAGGCGGCTGCGGGGACAATTACATAGCAGCGGCGTGGTAGCTACGGGCGACTACAGACGATGACGGCGGGGCGGCTGCGGGGAGAAGGCTGCGAAACACAGTGGCTGCGGGGCTAGCTAGCTACGGGCAACGGAGGCGGCAGCGAGCGACGACAAGAGGCGGCTGGCGGCTTCGGGCGACGGCGGGCGGTGGTGGGCGGCAACTGGTGGGGAAAGAGATGAGGGGAGGGGAAGCGAATGAAAAGGGAAGAGGAAAGGGGAGGCGGCATGGTAAATATATAAAGTTACGTTAGCGACGAAATCCGTCGCAAAAAGGAATAAAAAAATTAACCTAGTTCTACGACGGAATCTGTTATAAAATCATCCATATTTCGCGATGGATCCGTTGTAATAAATTTTTAAAACAAAAAATTAAGTAATTTAATGTAATAAAAAAAAACATAAAATTATCCAAACATACAGTTTTGGAAAATTAATTCCAAAAACATCCATGTGGGATTTTAATGATAAAATATACAATTTGAACGGTTTTATCTCCTCCTCCCACAATCTCATCTTCCTCCTCATTTTCCTCCTCCTCTTGCTCTCATTCTCCTTCTCCGCCTCCATATCCGCCCCCCTCGCTCTCCGCTCCGTCGTCGTCGACCGCACCCTCTCCCTCTCGTCTCCGTGCTCGACAATAATAGTCCCATGTGCATGATAAAGCTCAAGCACTCTTTTGATCAGTCAGTCTTCTCAAATGAACCATAGCCATAAGGATTCTTGCTATAACCCAGTTCCACTGATTGCGACACATCTTTACGATCCAATGTTTGATAGGTTTATGGGAATTTCAAGTGGATTTTTATACGCGAAATGTGGACGGTGGGGGATGTAAGGAAGGTGTTCGTCGAAATGTCTGAGAGGAACAATGTTGATCAAATGTTAAACGATTTTGTTGCAAAAATTTTGTGTTTTTTTGTCATTGTTTTGTTCATCATTAGAATATTTTTTTGTAGTGCAGCATGTGTGAATAAAAATATTTTTTCTCTTCAGGCACTCTTTTTTTCCTTCAGGCACCCTATTTCGAAACAGAGCGCCTGAGTAAAGTGACGCCCTATTCCGAAACAGAGCACCTGAGTTAAGTGACGCTCTGTCCCGACGAGATGGTCAGATTTCGACGAGGTGGCCGAATTACGACGAGGTCTCAGGCAAGGTGGCCGGATTCCGGCAAGGTCTCCGACAAGGTGGTCGGATTCCGGCGAGGTCTCCGACAAGGTGGTCGGATTTTGACGATGATGGTCGGATTCCGGCCAAAATTCTGACGACGGTGGTCAGATTTCGATCAAGAACCCGACAACGGTTGGGTGATGGTAAGGGTTGGGATGGAGATGAAAATAAGGTTAGAGATTTAAATGAGATGGATGATTTGTATGTTTTTGGAATTTAGATTTCTTGTGTATCTTTTTGGTATTATTTTGAAGTTTTTATAGTTTTGGGTAAAAACCCCTAAAAAAAACAAGCATATCTGCGACATCCGTCGTGCATTCACATTTTATGAATAACTTTTTTTCTCATTTTTTCCCCTAAGTATTAGGAATTTCTTTTTTAGTGACGGAATCCGTCACAAATTCAAATAATGTACGACGGTTTCCATCGCAAATTGCTTACTCACAACATCCTTCATCTTAAACTTTTAGTTTTATCGTAACATTTTACACTCAAAAAAATCGTAATGATCAGAGAATTTTATACTATCAATAATCAATTGATTTTATTTTTATTTTAAAGTTTAGCATCTTATTTTGATACTAACATAATATATAAAACATGTAACTCTAATAATTCCAAATATCACATTGAAATACATAAAAAAACTTTGAACTTGTAATTATTTTAATTTGATGTAATGATTTCAAACTTATACTAGTAACATAATTATTGCATGTTTTATACATGAAAAACCTTCTTTTCAAGTATTTTTTAAATATTCAGCGATGGATTCCGTCGCAAAACTATATCTTACAAAAACTTTAATATTTAAACTTTAACTTTATAGTAACATTTTACACTCTCAAAAAATCGTAATGATCAAAAGATTTTATACTATTAATAATCAATTGATTTCATTTTTATTTTTAAGTGTGACACGTTATTTTGATCCTAACATAATATATAAAACATGTAACTCTAATAATTCCAAATACCACAATGAAATGCATAAAAAACTTTGAACTTGTAATTATCTTAATTTGATGTAATGATTTCAAACTTATATTTGTAACATGATTATTGCATGTTTTATATGTGAAAAATCTTCTTTCTAAATATTTTTCAAATATTCAACGACGGAATCCGTGGCAATATACCTAGTTTTGCTACGGAGTCCGTCGCAAAACTATACATTATAAAAACTTTAATATTTAAATTTAGTTTTATCGTAATATTTTGCACTTTTAATCAATCGTAATAGTCAAAACATATTATAATATCAATAATCAATTGATTGTATATTTATTTTTAAGTGTGACATCTTATTTTGATCGTAACACAATATACAAAACATGTAACTCGAGTAATTCCAAATACCACATTAAAATGCATTAAAAAAATTTAACTTGTAATTATCTTCATTTGATGTAATGATTTTAAACTTATACTTGTAACATAATTATTTTTTATATGTGAAAAACCTCTTTTCTAAATATTTTTTCAATATTCAACGATGCAATCTGTCGTAATATACCTAGTTTTGTGACGAATTCCGTCGCAATGTAACAATTTTACCACTATTTGCCTTTTAGTGAAATTTTTTTTGAAATATTTATAATAATTTTTAAAGAAAAAATTGAATTATATATAAAATTTGACGACGGATTGCCTTGCAAAAACTTTAATTATTTTCAAAATTTAAAAATTTTTATCTATATTTATTTTTTTGACGGATTTCGTCATAACTTTGTAAAAAATTTACGACGAATGTTGACTTTTCGTCGCAAAAACTTTTTCTTTTTTATTTTTCTCATTTTATTTTCTGCGACGAATCCGTCACAAATATTTTGATGAATTTTTCCCGTCGCCTGTTTTTTTTCGTCGCAAATTAACCTTTTTTTTTTTTGTAGTGTTCCCTCTGTAGTCCTTCCTTTTCACCCCGCAAATTCATTTTCCCGCACTTCTCCTACCCATCACTACATCGTCCCGCATTATTCATTCTCATTAATTAACCTACCAGAGAGTATCCTATTTCTACGCCTTTGCACATCTCTCTCCATTACTTACAACTCTCCCTCACTCCTGCTTCTTCTTCTTCGTCTCACCTGAGTCGAACCAAACCCATCACAACACTCCTCCATCGCCTTCACCTTCGTCATCCCCACGCCATCATCATCTTTACCTTCTTCGCACTATCACCACAGCCACCACCCTTCGCCATCATCTCCCTCTCCCTTTTCCACCAACGACACCACCTCACCAAACCTACAACTACCGCGCCTCCACACCATCACCTTCGACTACCCTCATCGACACCACCACCCGACCCAACTCTTTATCACCATCACACCTTCACCACGAACACGCCATTGATTGGGCTCGAGACAATCATTTCTACAAGAACCATATATTGAACTGCCTAGCCGATCATTTGGCTGATGTCTACTCCAGGAAAGAAACATCAAAGGAAATATGGGAGGCTTTGGAAGCTCTGTACAAGGATAAGAAGAAGCTATCTAAAGCTCACCTAATTAACAAGTTCTTGGACGTTCGCTTTGAGGAAGACATGGAGGTGCTGCCATAAGTCAAGGAGTTAGAAAAGCTGGTTCTCAAGCTGAAGGATGAAAAGATCGATCTCGATAATGTTTTTCTTGCAGGTGCAATAATCATTAAATTGTCAATCTCATGGATGACATTTTCTACCGAGATGCGTAGGAGAAAGGAATAGGTCTCACTTGGAGATTTGAAAAGATTCATTCGGATTGAGGATGAGGTTAAGACTTGTGCGAAGAACGAGTTGTTATCAAAGTAGAAAGCCAATGCCAATGCAGTACAAGTTGCTCCCGAAAACCAATTAGAAAAAGGTTTTCCAAAGAATAAGCTCAAAATCAATAAGGCTAAATTTCAAAAGAACAATCTGTCCAAAATAATCATGGTGCTCAAAGGAAAGATTTCAAGCGCAAGGGAGGATGTTATCATTGTTGCAAACCTGGCCATTTTGCAAGAGATTGCAAGATGCTTTAGAAGAATGACAATCAAGGATCGAAAGAGTTGGTCCATGCGATTCTGAAGATTTTGTTGCGACGATCACGCAGGTGACCACTTCTCCCAACATTATTGAATAGTGGCTTGATACCGGGGATCATGTCATGTCTGTGCCGATCGCTCTATATTTACCACATACACTCCCATTGCTGGGAATGTATCCGTAACCATGGCAAATTAAGCACTCTCCAATATGCTGGGAACTGGGAAGGTGGTGCTGAACTTAACCTCAGGGAGGTCTCTCACTTTGACAAATGTGAGACATGTGCAAACCATCACAAAGAACCTAGTCTCTAGAAAGCCTTTCATGTGATGCAGGAATGCGGCTTGACTTCCATAGCGCTAAGGCTGTTCTTTCTGTAAAAAAAATGTGTTCTTTGGGAAGGCATATCAAAAGGATGATATGTATCTAAGTAGCACTATTATCTCCACTTCAAATGTTAATAAAGTTGAAGATTCTGATTATCCTGTTATGTTATGGCCTCATAGACTTGGTCATGTAAATTACAGAAAATTACATGATATGTCTAAGCTTGGTATTATACCTAACTGTGGGGGTAGAAAGCCTGAAAAATGTGAGGTCTGTGTGCAGGTCAAAATCACACGAAAGCCATTTCCTATGGTCCCGAGAAGTACAGAGCTATTGGACTTGATTCACTTCGATGTGGGCGACTTCAAGGGTTTTGTCATAAGAGGAGGCGTGAAGTATTTTGTGACCTTCATTGACGACAACTCGAGATGTTGTCACACATACTTGTTAAAATCCAAGATAAAGTATTTGCAAAGTTCTTGGAGTTTCAAGTTAGAGTAGAGAAACAGCTCGGACATTCTGTGAAGAGACTCACAAGTGATCGTGGAGGCGAGTATGGCTCCAACGAAACTATAGCATACTTCAAGGAGAATGGAATTATTGGCGAGACCATGGCTCCATATTCCCCACAATCAAATGAAGTTGCTGAAAGAAAGATAGGAACGATAACAGAATGATGAATTCCATGCTTCTTATATCAGGTCTGTCAAAGTGCTACTGGGACGATGCTCTTCTAACAGCCAATTTCATCCTGAATAGAGTTCCCTACTCTAAGTAAAGGATATAGCTATGACCAATGGTTCGGGCATCCTTCTTCTTTGGAAATGCTCAAAGTATGGGGGGTGCTTGTCTTATGTCAAGATCCCTGATATCAGATGCCGAAGGTGGGACCTAGAGCAAACAAATGTGTTGTTTTGGGATTCGTCGAAGATGGTGATGCTCGCCGCTTTCTCGACATTGGCACCAACTCTATCACTGAAGCAAGAGATGCAAAATTCTTTGAGGACATGTTCATCAAAGACGAATATGTCGCTCAAAGATCTTCCTGAAAACGTAGGAGACCTTGATGATGGTAAAGCAAATGAGCCGAGACCAAAACGAGCAAGGAAGACCAAGACATTTGGAGATGATTTTTTGACCCATCATGTCGAGTCTGATCTGCAGACATATAACGAGGCAATGAAATCCAGAGATGCTTTACTCTGGAAGGAAGCTATGGACGATGAGATGCACTCACTAATTCAGAACAATACCTGGGAGTTAGTTGATCTTCCACAAGGCGCAAAACCCATCAGCTGCTAGTGGATCTCCAAGCAAAAGCTTAGACCAGATGATAATGTTGAGAAGTAAAAAGCAAGATTGGTAGTTAAAGGTTTTACATATAAAGAAGGGATTGACTTCTTTGATACTGATGCTCCAGTATGTCGGTTTGTGATCATTCGTGTTCTGATTGCACTTGCAGCATTCGAAGGAATGGTTTTGCATCAGATGTATGTCAAAACAGCTTTCCTCAATGGAGATTTCACGAAAGAGATATATATAAAGCAACCAGAAGGCTTTGTTGTCAAAGGCTCGAGAAAATGGCTTGCAAACTGTTGAGATCTCTCTATGTCTTGAAACAAGCTCCTAAGATGTGGCATGAGAAGTTTGACAGAGTCATATATGATTGTGGCTTTTAAATCAATGGATCCGACAAGTGCCTCTATTTCAAAGACATTGGGGAAAGGTCAGTGAACATATGTCTTTACGTAGATGATATGCTTATCATCGTATCTGATCTAGAAGTATGTAACTTCTGTCAAGAAGTTCCTTTCTTCTCAATTCAGCATGAAGGATCTTGGAGCTGTAGATACGATCTTAGGGATCAAGATCATAAGGACTGAGTTTGGAATTGGATTATCATAGTGCCGTTGTATTGAAACCATGTTGAAGAAGTACGGTTACTTTGACTTGCCGGAGCAATATGCGCCATATGACTATAACCACAAACTCCGTCCCAACACAGGAATCCTATCAAGCAGCTGGAGTACTCCAAGGCGATTGATGGTCTGATGTATGCTATGGGATGCACAAGAACTGATATTGCCTTCATAGTTGGGATGCTGAGTAGATTTACAAGCAATCCATGGAAGGCTCATTGGGTTGCTATGGAGAGGTTGATGAGATACCTCAAAGCAACGCTTAAATATGGTCTGTTTTATTCAGGCAGTCCTTCGACGATAGAAGGACATTCATATGCAAGTTGGTGCTCCGAAGTAGATGAGTGCAGATTGACAGGTGGATATGTCTTTACCTTGGGTGGTGCCATTGTGTCATTGAAGTCTAAGAAGCAGACCATGATTGCACAGTCATCGATGGAATCTGAGTTCTTTGCTCTGGCAACTATCACTACAAAAAAAAAAAAAAAAAGCCTTTTACGATGGAAACAAACAGCGACGGAATTAATCCGTCCCAAAATGATCAATTATGCGACGGATCCGTCACAAACAAAAATATGGGGAAAAAAATTTAAAACAAATAAAATTTACGACGGAAAGTCAATATCCGTCGTAAAACCAAAACAAACGTGCGACGGAATCTGTCGCAAAAATGCATAGGATAAAATTATGAAAAATGTTAACAGTTAATTATGTTCATGTGACGGATTCCGTCGCCAAAACAAGCTATATCCAAACTTCTTTCTCCTAAGTGTTTGGGAAGATAGTTTTCTGCGACGGATTCCGTCGCAAAAGAGTTAGTGAATAACTTGTGTGCGACGGAATTCGTCGCAGAAGTAAAATGTATGCAAACTTTTTTCCCCAAATTTTGTCTAAGTGTTATGAAGACAGTGATTTGCGACGGAATCCGTCGCAGAACTTTTAGACAAATTTTATCTATTGAAAAATTACGACGGAATCCGTCGCAGGATGTTTATGAAAAATTTTATTTCTAAGTTTGTTCGGAAAAAATACGTCGAATTGTATAATAAAATTTAAATTTCATTAAATAAAATTTTGCCGTATATATTATGAAGTAATTTATCATACCTAAATTGTAAATGTATCAAAGGTGTATGAAACATTAATTGTAACATAATTAGATGTCATTCAATCATTTGTTATTTTG
>JAOVYX010017053.1:0-23103 GCA_035668315.1 Drosera spatulata | reverse complement strand
TTGTTTATATTTAGATGTATCCACGGACTTTGGATATTATGGCAGATCAGTTGTCTATATTGTTTAAATGTAATAAACGATCTGCATAGCTTCCGCTTTAAGTGTTGTAACTAAGAAGGTATTTGGGACTGTAAGTTATGATTATGGCTACTGTTTATAGTTTCTTGACTTCTGAAATCCTAAAACCCATTTGATTTGTTTAACCTTGTCACGGACCGGGTCTGTGACGGTATAACGCTCACGTGTCTTCCTACGTGGAAATTCGGGGCGTTACACTTAAAAACTAGAGCCATTAAGTTGTGCACCAGTGCTGATTGGATCGAGACGAAGGCTATTGTTGTTGTGACCAAGGTTGACACGGGCGATGATGATCTACTTGAAAAGATGATCACGAAAAAATATTGTTTGAGATATGTTTTCGTTAGGAACAAAATCGGGGATTAGTCTTATGCGGATGCTAGACTGAAGGAACAGGAGCTATTTGGCAAGCATGAGCCGGTGTCGAAGATCAATGAGTCGAATAAGACCAATCGACTCAGAAAGTAGTTCGGACTCAGGAATTCATCCTTGTAAACAGTATACAGTAGATACTGAAGCAAATCAATGAGGGCACTTAGCCACAACATGCCTGACTCTGCTTTACACAGATTGTCTCTTCTGATTCAGAGATGGTGAGTGCTATGAAGATGAAGTTAGGCACAGTCCTGGAGTCTTTTACGAATATTGTCTACGATGAGACCCAAATGATAAGGAGATGCATTGGAAAAATTAGTTTGGTGAACTGCAGAATCAATGCACGGCTAAGCTGAAAAGATTGAAGATATTAGATCGAGAGAGAAAACAACAACACACGACACACAAATTTACGTGGGAAAGTACCAAGAGAAAAACCCAGAACGTCACCAGAAACCCTGTTAGCAAACCACTACGTAAAAAAATTGATTAGTTCTTGTTACATGGGTAATATATATAGGAAAAATCACATATGCTGCAAAAAGACAGCTACTTATCTGCATCAAAGCATAAAAAAAATCATTTTATAGCAAAAATGACATGGGTTATTTTTGTGATACTTAATAAATTAACCTAAACAAAAAAAAAAAAAAAAAGAACCGTGACACCCAAGGGATTATATGGTTTTCTCTTTTCTTGATGAAATTTTGCCTTTGTGACAAAGGTTGTAACAAAAGTAATAACTTTTATCTCCTTTAACGTTTTTTCTTAATCATCTTGTTCACGAAATAATTATAAAGGGAAAAGAAAACAAAAATGTTAAAAAAAAACACAACTCAAAATGATGTTTTTACGCTTTGAAGTAGCTAAGTACCTGTCTTTTGTGGCATAAACACTAACCCGATATATATATCCACAATAAAGAGAAAAAACCCGACAAAGGGGTAATCTTGGCACAGCCTGCATGGCTCGTGCTCCTGATGCACAGCCTGCCTAGGCTGTGCTCAGTGACTTCGGTCTAGCAAGACCATGGCCGTGCGCCATATGCACGGCCCATGTTAAACACCTTTGACTTTCTACTCCTTCATGCCTTTTTCTACACATACTAATATAACCACGGGTTTACATCATATTAGATATCCCGTTTATGATGAAATATCTAGCAAAATCGTCGTACCGACTCAGTGTAGCGCATATCTGTCGGGGATTTGAAATAGTCGACAACCTGTAAACATCAAATTTTTAGTTTGGTTCAAACTATAAAAACCGATCTACATTTTCTTTAGGCCCAAATCTTATGCTTGGCCCAATTGAATTAAAAATTGAAATTTGGAAAGAAATCACAAAAGAATACCACTTTTGTGTAGTCAACAAAAAATTGAAAGAAACCAAAAGAATACCAAAAATAGAAGCTCCAAAATCAATCAGCACATCTTCTCCTTCCTTGTGCGGCCCGCTCGGAAAATATTCTCCTTTTTCATTGAAATTTGGATAATTGTCTCTCGTTGGAAGCTTGATCTTCCACTTTTGTAACTGAAATTATTCAGTTTTCTTAGCGGACTGATCCCCTTTCCTACTCAATACGGTCATCAACCCTATAAAAAGGGGGTCTCGCCTCCTTTCATGGACACATCTCTAAGAGCTCGACTCGTCTTGAGCGAGCTCGCCTTCCCCCTCCACTCATCTCGAGAGCAATTCATAAACCAATATTGGTGGAGTTTATCTCGAGCTCCCCATCTAACCTAGTCTCCATACGAATCCTGGACAATGGCGTTGCCTCTATTGTCGATGAAGCGAGCTCAAGTCGATCATCCAAGAGTCAGAGCAACCCGGATGACACTACGCAGGTCATCGATAGCCATGCCGAACCCACGTGCAACCAATTCCGAAGCCAGCTGTCTCAGTCATTATTGAATCGGACGATTTCCAGATTCATTTACTTGTTCATGAGGTGGAGCTCGTGCTTCAGCCCTTGACAATTCATATTAGAGCTCCAAGGATGACCTTTGTTCGAGTTCGCAAGCATATCGTACCACTTGGCTAGAGAAAAAGCACACAATAGAAGAAACCTTCAAAAGTAGAGACCGTATACAACACCGGGGTGATGGATGCTTGCAGCTGACATGACCTTCCTATCACTTAACCAACCTCCCGGGTCCAAAATTCTATTCGAAGATCATGTCTTATCCAACCCTTCCTAATTGGGCATCAACTAGATGATAGTTCCTTAAGCCGTATCAGCTAACAGTGCGTAATCCATGTGACTTAAGCTCAAGCTCCTGAAGCCGGCATCCACAGAACTGGCAACTCTACTAGGGACCACTAAAGAGGGCTTAGCTTGAAGACTCGAAGGTTTCCTAAGATACTTTTGGCTTCCTGGAGGTAAATCTTACCCTTCTCTTTTAAAATTTCTAAACTTCTATAATGTTTCTCTGTGCTGTTATGCTGTTGTTCTCTCTGTTTTAGTTTTTTACTACGCTATTATACTGTTTCTCTACCTTTGACTCTTTTCACAGACCGCATCTCTAGTATATGACGAATGATGACGATATCGTTTGTATCTGTTTTACCTCGAACCACGAGAGGTCCCTCTCTATCTTTGATCCGCTCACTGACTGGATCTCTGGCATGGTGGCCTACTCAAGCCAACTATACCTTCTTGTTCTGTGATGGGATGGTTGGTACACTTAAGGCGTGTGTCAACCAAGGGGGAGACACATGCTATTGGTGCCCTTGAACCCAAAATCTTAGAGTCAACCACATTTTGACTTAAAACGACATGCTGTTAAAGCTTAGGCCTGTTTGATTGGTGTGCTTGACTGCTTCTTTGTGTGCACAAATCATAGTTCAAAAATGCAAACAAACCAACAGATTGCTCGATTAGGAAACATTCCCGTGTTTAAAATTTGATCATTTGATTACTCATCGTTTAACTCCTTGCTCGATTCGGCAACGTTCCTTCGCTTAAATTGATATTCGACCAACTCTCCACTAAACTACCTTGTCCTAGGCTAAGAGCATCACATCGTCAATCACTTATTAATTGGATCTCAATTGTCAAATTGATTTTATAAAAAACACCCATCTCAAAACCTTTTTAAGAAAGGTACCCATTCCGAAATTTCTCCCAAAAATTCTTCATGAGATTTTTTCAAAAATCTTCTCGAGATGTTCACATAATTCTTTCCGAGATTTTTTGAGGATTTTCAAAGAACTGCTCCCAAAATTTTCACAGAAACTTTTCAGAGGTTTTGCTGAATTCTTAACACTTCCAGAACCTCTTTTCATAAGGGTTTCTCGAAATATTTTTTTAGAAATGATTTCAGAACCTTTTTTTAGAAACACTTTCAAATCATCCTTACAAAAAGGTTATCAGAACCTTTTCATAGAATCCCTACGGAACTTTTTTAAAGAAAAGTTTTAAAATTGTTTCATTGGAAATCTTTCTTGATTTTCTTTGAATTTTTCATGAATTCTTGTCGATATAAAATTGAGTCCAATGATGCTTTCAATCTTAAAGAAGGCTCACCAAAAATAATTACCATCCAGGGTAATACCTTTGACGAACTTTGAAACTCTTTCAGTTGAGTGTTCATTTTTTATCGATCACTTATCTGAAGTGTCTCATCCATTAACTCCTTCACTCTTTTTAGAAGAGTTATCGACCTCGAATAAATATCTTTTCAACAAAATTTGCGATTTCTAATTGACCTCTTTTCAGAAGGGTTTCTTACCTTATTTTTACTCTATCCAGAAAGTTTTTTTTTTATCTTGACTGAACTCTTCATTTAGGAGTTGCATATCTATCTCAAACTCATTCATAGGGCACTCAATCCTAAACAGTTTGCATCGATTGGAACTTCCATTCAACAATCAACTCTTTTCATAAGAGTTCTCACTAATCAACTCTTTTCATAAGAGTTCTCACTAATCAACTCTTTTCATCAGAATTCTCTCTAATCAACTCTTTTCAGATGAGTTTTTGATTGACATTAGACCTCTTCCATCACATAAAATTCATTCACTCTTGCCATAAGAGTTCCATGGCTTCATGTAACACTTTATAGAAGAGTTTTCATCCATCAATATACTCTTTTTATAAGAGTTTTCGTTGAAATTCGAACTCTTTTCTGAACAGTAATCAACTCTTTCATAAGAGTTCTCATCAAACCTTTGGGAAAACTTCGGAATGTGTAGAGCTTTCATCATTGAACATCCGTCCTTGAACATACCCTTTCTTGTAGAGTTGTCATATAAGACTCTATCCACTGGAGTTCCTCATTCAAACTCTATCCTTTAGAGTATCGATTTCTACATCACTTGTTGTACCTCGATTAAGTTCTAATGTAGTAGAGTTTGTTTTTTAGAAAAATACTTCAACTTTTTTGTTAAGTCGTCATTCATGTCGTACTGGTCAGTTAATGCACCGAATTGTCACCTTTCATTTTAGCATTTGGATGTCACTTCCAGGATCACAGGCTTAGGATCAAAAGATTGTGATCAAAAGATTGTTTTGAACAAAAACCGTTTTAATAAGCAGGGCTAATGTCTATGTTACCTTAGGTTTTATAGCATATCTGTGAGCTACATAATGTGGTGGTGTTTTTATCAATGTTTTCAAACTCGGACCGGACAGGGCGGTTCAATCGAAAAACCTGCCACCCGGTCATCACCATGGTCCGGGTTAGCCCTGCAAACCGTTCCTCTTCGAAAACCGTGCAAAATCGGCCAGCCGACGGTCAAACCGTTCGGACCGGCGACCTGAAACGATTTATCCGAGTTTGGATGGTTTAGTTGAACTCAATAAACTCCATCTTTCTCCTTCAGATTTCCCGGCCTCTTCGCGTGAATCATGGTTTGACAGCTTATTTTGAGATGGTCCATGATTAGGGTTGAGGTCCAGTTCGAGTCCATGTGCGGTCATGGAGGGAGTGGAGTCTCTTCATCTTTTTTTTCATGGTGGCTGGCGACTCAGGAGGAAAGAAGAGAGATTCTAGGGTTGTCTAACGAGGATGGATGGGCCCGTTAACTTTTTTTGGGCCAATTTGGGTAGTGAAAACCGATTCCATGCCTCTTTAAAAAATGATAGTTTTTGTTTATTTTTTCTTCTTTATCATTTAATGTATGTTACATTTAAACGTAGCACTAAATTCTTTTCTATAAAATATATATTAATACATAATTATTATGTTATGGTTTGATAACGGTTCAACTTCCGTCATACACTTGATTTTTCTGTTCAATGAACGGTCCGGATCTGAACACATTGGTTTTTACCGTTGCTTAGAAAGCCGGCGTTGTTTCTTCCTTGGCTTTCTTGGAAGATTGCTGTATTTCGAAATCCAACTGAGATATGCGCTATCTCTTCATTTCATGGTATACAAATCAGTATTCATGCTTTAGAAATCACATCTTTCTTCTTTATGTTGGCTCAGAAAACTGTTTCGAGAAAATGTTGCAAGGATACTTCTTACATGATATGAGTGCCGATCTGAGAACCTATTGCAACTATGTTTTCTGTTTGCTGGTCAAACCATAATGAAATGCTTGTCCTCATGACGTTGAATCGCCTAGGGCTCAAGCGAGTGTATAATTCTCAGTTGGAGTGCAGGTTAGTAGTGGTTGAGTGACATCTATGGGGTTTAAGACAATTTTGTGGTTTTCGACTTCTGCTCTGAAATCGGCTGTTGTTTCATGTTGCTGCGAGCGTGTTTCGTGTTTCTGAGGCTTTTATTTTCTGCAAGGAGAGGAGGAGTTGCTGCTTTGTTTTGCTATAGCATGATGAAGTGTATTACAAGAGTGATTCGCTATTCATTTCCCACCATCCATGGTTGACTTAATGTATATCAGCGTTATGCAAGCGTTTCGGTACTTTTCCCTAATGTACAATCAATAGTCTGAAGCTGGGATTTGCTAGTGATTTGCTTCTAGTGATCCTCTTAGACAGTTCTCATCTGAGAGGCGTTAGACAAAGGCGAAAAGTGCAGGATTTCCTAACCTGTATTTTTCTAGAATATATCAGCTTCTGTATATTCTTTCCTGTTTCTCTCCTTTCGCTTATATTTGACAAAAACGCTGGGCATTCCTAACTATGATTCTGTCACTTTGGTGCTTTCCTTGTATATGTGTGAGCAAAGCTGGCAGAATGCCACCCACTTAAATAATTTCCAGGTAATTCTCTCGACTTAAATAATCAAAATGCCACCGACAATCAGTGGTTTGCATTGCATCTGAAAATGGTGATTGGTATCTAGTGGATCTCCGGTACAATTTCATGTGAAAAGCATTAGGCGATGATAGACAGAAAGCACAGGATAATCAGGGATATTCTTGTGCCAGCTTCTGTGCATTGGTTCGCTCCTCTTACTGCTCGGATTTAACAAAAGCTCAGTGTGGGAAGGACAACATGTACACCGCCTATTCTCATACTGTTAGTGTTTCTTTGAATTCTCAACTATAGTCAGACAGTTCAGGCTATTCGTCTTGGATCATCCATAATGACCCTTAATGAGAAGCTCGCTCGCACCCGAGAAAAAGAGGTGAATTTCAGGCTGCTGTTCCAAATACAACATGTCTAGAAGGCGCTTCATAGCTTTCTTGGAAAAAAAGAAAAAAAGAAAAAAAAAGAGTTGCTTCATAGCTGAACTCTTGAAACCCTTTTCCGGAAATTGACTACATATACATGAAAGCGATACAAGCATGAATAAGAATGACCGAGAAAAAAAAATCATTTCCTTTGATGCGACACTGATGTTGTAAGTAAAGTTGTTAAGCGTTCGAGTCAAGAAGCACTTCTACTGAAGCAAAGTAAATGAGAAAGTATCATAACTAGCTTACAGTAGTAGAGTTTCGGCATACAGCCAGGTTCCAGGAAAGCCATTGCAGCACTACAACTGACAAAGAAACAAAGCGAAAATTCAGAAACAGCAGTTGCAACCACAAAATCATCCAGTTCACATAGGTTCCAGCCAACGAAACTAATCTGCATTGACAGCGACAAAGTAAATGGCAAGTTGCCACCATATCAGGACCTTATTTAGAATCTTCAGCCGCTTAGGTTACCACCGCCAGAAGACGATGCAGCATTAATCTCAGTTGAGACCTTATTCAGGATCTCGGACTCCATCTCCCACTCCACTAACTTCTTTACAGCTGAAACCATATTGATGGCCACATTATCCACCAACCTGCCTCGAACAATAGACCAATAGGACATAACCCGCTGTGCAATGTCAAAAGCTAGTTCCGCCTCATCCGAAGACAGTGTGGTATCATTCAGTGTCTGAAGAAAAACTGTCCTCCCTTCTGAGAAATCATCCCAAATTTCTTGGTATGCATCATTCAAGGTGATATGAACCGCCCTCTCGATTTCAACGGCCTCTCGCAGACGAGCCACCGACTGCTCCTTCATCCTGGCAATCATGTTCTCTGCTGCTTTCATTGCTGCAGATTGCAGCACTGGATCAGCGATGTGCATCATTAGCACATATTTCACAGCATCCGTCACAAAATGACAATACTTGCTCACAAAATCCACCAGCAAGGGAAAGATTTTGTCAAGTTTCTTATCCAAGATCTTAAGGAATGCATAGTCGACTCCAGAAACTTTCAAACTAGCTTTCTTAGCCTCGGCTTCATTGAGCATCTTGATCACCTCCTCAAGGAAATCCTGTTCTGTGTCTCTCTGTTCACACTTACTCTTCAGCTCATCCTTGCACTGATCAGTCATTTCAGCAAACCGAGCTTTCGCTTTGTTCTCATCTTGGGATCCATCATATTCCCTTCCGGAAATAATATCTATCAATGATTCTTTGGCCAAGCCTAGTAGTTGCTGCAAGCCATTCTGAGGAGACCGGTTCGAGTTGGGCATGTTGAGGCTGATTGCCTCATTGATCTGATTCAGGATCTTCTCTATACTCTTTGAGATGATGGCGCCCTGAATTCGAACTACATTCTGAGCCAAACACCGAATGCCCTTCTTCGACTTATGGACCGTTGACAGCACATGATGTGTTCTAAGCAGCATTCGCTCCTGATCTCTACATTCCGCATAAGATTCATCCCCTATTTTGTTCCTAACTAAAACATACGGTGAGCCATCAATGTCAGTGATTAACTTCTTGACCTCTTCATCGGGGGTAACGTCGACTTTGGTGACAACAAGAATAGACCTCTTCATGCCCGGATCGACATCCCTGCACATCCTAAAGGCCTTGCTAGTCAAGAAATCATCGTTCGCCGATACAACACACAAGATGATGCTCTCTTCTTGACTAATGTGCTCCATGATCTTGTTCCTCAACCGTTCACCATCAATCCCATCCTCGCCGATCCCGGGAAAATCAACCATGGTGAGATCAGGAACACCAGCCTTCTTCACCACCAGGCTCAATTCCTCGATGCCCAGTCCTGCAAGAAAGATCATTTCTGCGACGTCTTCCTCTTTAGTTAGAACCTCGCCTTCTTCAACCAACAACAAAAACTTCGATTCGAGCCCTAGATGATTCTCCAACATGATGAATACGGGAACTCTGGTACTAATAGCTTCGTTTCGAAGAAGGCCGATTCCACCAGCAAGAGAGTCAAGAACGCTGGACTTTCCTGAAGACGGAGCCCCAACAACCACGATCTTAGGAAGCTGAATAGGTCTAGTCACGATCCTCATGTTCTTCAGCCTGTCGATGGTATCAAGTAAGGTACGGATCCAGTGATTGTAGGAGGCGAGGAGCAGGGAATGTTCAGCGAGTGACTGAGCATTGGTCGGAGGGTTGAGAGGAGCGGTCTGTGAGGTCGAGGCGGTGCTGCTTGAAGCCATTGTTGATGAATTGGAAGCGAGAGAGTGGATTCTTGGTGGTGAAAGTGAAATCTTGGTGGTTGTTGGTGTTCTGTTATATTGGCGCCAAGCACTGTGCCCAAAGGGGTCACAGGTTGGTGGTTTTATGTTTGGAACTTTTCTAGATTTAACTCAAGGGGTCACAGGTTACATTATATGTTGCGTTTGAGTTTTGACACTGTCAGTAATGTAGCGTACATGTTCCGTAGTGTACACCAAACTACAATTTGTTATTTTTGGTACTGAATTAATTTTCATAATCTAAACTCTTAATTGAAAATCTGAAAAAAGATCTCAAATGGAGCAAAAAATCATGAGAGAAGCTTCACCATAAAGGTTGAATACATTAAGTTATGTACATAAGGAATCAAAGCTAATGATCGACCAATTTGTCTTTCTATATAAAGACTTAGAATCCGATTACTGATCAGGTATTTCCTAGGTATCTGTACAACACCACAAACCGTCGGCTACTATAACAATGCATCTTCAATGTCTTTTCGCCTACTATAACAATACATCTTTAATGTCTTTTAGAAATACCCGTTATGACTTTAATCGGTCACATACATACAACACTTGGACACAGTCATTAGATCTGGTATATTTATTGTAAGGATCCGAAAATTTTCGAAAAAATTAATTTCACGATAATTAAGGTGAAAATTATTTGTGGGGTCATAAGACTCGTTTGACGATATAAGAGTGAAAGAATACAAAATGCGAATGAAATACAACCCTAATACAACAAATACAGAAAAATACGATCTTAATATGAAAATATCGTATTTATATGAAAATGATCTAAACCTAATTTTGGCACTTACTTTTCTTTATGTCAATTTTTACTCCACCTAAATTAAATTAAATGGCCACTGATTTCTCACTAATTATCCACTTATTTATCACTTAAATTATTTTAATTAATTTAGTTTTTATTAAATACAAGCTCTCTATTCCTTAAAAACTTCTCACCAACACAAAGAAAAAAACTACTCTTTATCATGCAAGAGAAGAGATAGACAAGCGAAGAGAACAATGAGAGTTTGAGGAGAAGAGGAGAAGTTAGGCAGCAAGACGATAAGGATTCTTCACCATTAAAAAAGAAGGTGATTATTTTGATTAGAAATTTTATAGAAACTTATAAGCTTTGAAATAAATTTCAATTTTAATATATGTTGAAACCTCATATGTCTACCTCCTAGTGAATTTTTTAAATCATGATTCAGAGTTGTGAATCTTAAAATATAAATCAAAAGATGCGGATATGTCAACCTTTAAAAAACTGATTATATGGATGACTTTATAGCTCGATATGGAATTACACAGTAGGTTTTATAAGACAAACATTATATCACTGGAAAGATAAGAAAGTGTAGTTTTCATAACAGTTTAACGAATTGAGATTTGGAGTTGTATGTAGAGAGTTATAAGCTAATTAATGAAATAAGATTAAACTATTTGAACTAACAAAAAATATATATTTAAACTAATTAACTGTTATTATTATAAAGTTTTACGATGGAAAATTTAATATATGAAAAAGATTATGGAGTCTATTTTATGCAAAATTTTATGATATAAATTTTGGAGTTGTATATAAGAAGTTATAGATTTAAATGCGTCAAAAGATCATGTTGAACAGAGGCCGGGACATCCGTTCTAGAGGCTGGGATGCCCGTTACAGTGGTCAGGACGTCCGTTCCAGAGGTTCGGATCCCGTCTCAGAACCTTCTGGGTCAGGAATTATAATTTTGACTCTAAAATAACTCCAAATATTCATAAAATACTTCTAATGATATGCAAAATAGAAAATTAATAACATGAACTATCAAAAACAATATCAAATACATATTCAAAGCTCGGCATCACCTCGTAGTATCAATATGACGATTTTTCAAGAAGTATTAACAAATATGCTAAACTCCACAACGTGCTTAATAATCCACAAAGGGTGTGTCTTAATATACATATCATATTATGTTATAGGACCTGAAAACGTTACTCGTTGAAATATAAGGACAAGCTGAGCGTGTGTGTGAGGAAGTTGGAATAAGAAAGTAACGTTTAGACGTATTGAATATGTTGTGGAGGTGCATTTTATTATACCCATGAGCATAATATTATACATTGGAATCTCTGAACGTAGTCATCAAACGTGACTGACGTAATTCAATGGTTGTAATCTGTTGCGTGTTTAATATTGGGTGCTGTAAAGTGATGACGCATATTGAGTGTATTGATTGATTGGCATGGTAACTGCTTGGAATGGTTAATATTCCATAAATATATGAAGTGTCTAATTGACTACTGTTTGATTGGTTGTGGGACCATGTCGAGTATTGTGGTTATTCGAGTTACACCGTGAGTATTGTATTGTGGAAGAAACTGGCCAGGGGGGATACCTGTGAGTATTCACCTTGCATGCATCCAGCGACTCGGGGAGGTTGTTCTGATTTGCTGGGATACTCATTGCTAGAGACCCAGGATTTCAGTTAGTGCTTGGCCTCCCTAGTGGATGACCCATGCAATGAAAATGAAAAGTAAAGAGTTCGGCCTATGTCACAATGTGTGTACACTTTGGTTTTGATATGCTCCAAGAATATTATTGGGGCATTTCGCTAATGAGATACACAAGGATGAATATTTGATCGATGATAGGGAAAAAGAAATGCTTAGTACGGTTGTATTCTCTGGATTGATGATTGTGTGGTTATTTTGTGTGTTTACATTAAATAATGTTGAGTTTGTCTGGTCTGCTGTTTCCTGAGTGCTGAAATAAATGATTTAAGTGATCAAAATTTTCGTTTTTATATCTCTCGTATATCCCCAGGGAAGGGGGCTGGCACGATCTAAGCTCCTACAACTCACAACAACTTTTCTTATTTCCTTTGTTTTCTCCTTTTTCAGTTAATGAGTATGATGATGGAATACACTGGTAGGTGAGGATACATCCATAAATAACTCATCTAAATTCTATAAAATATTACTCTTGAGACTTAAGAAGGATTTGGTGAGATCAAATATTATGTGTAATGGGTGTTTGTAAAATAAATGAGCAAAACAGTTTGAGTTAATGATTATTCCAGTTGTTTCATATGTCTAAGTCAGGATAAGTTGATTATGCCTTGTTGGGGTAGTATGCCACAGCGGCGGTAATGTCACGTGATTTTCTTTAATAAAATACAGAAAAGTTGAGGCGTTAACATTTATATACATCTTGGATGTTGAAAACTCATGCTACTGGGAAATCGGTACCAAAAAAACGTTCAAGCCCCTTGATAAGGCTGTTTGATACAACAATAAATAACAACAAATCAAGTCTTTATCCCATCAAGCTGTTTGGTAACATTGTTAAAAAAAATATGAAAACCAAAACTAATACTTAGACCGTCCTAGATAAATTACGAAAAAAAATAAAAAATCAATAATGAAAATAAAAAACACTTAGCGGTTGTTTGAGATTGTTGTTCAAAATTTTGAATGGAGAAAAAAAAAAAATCAAAACTAGTAACGAAAATAGAGAACCAGCTGCGATAATTAAAATCACTTTATGATATAAAATATTTTTCTTTTTGCAAAGAGAACTTGTATATTGTACTCAGATAAAAAATGAAACAACAATAAAAAATTATTTTTAAAATTTTTAATTTTATGTTTCTATTTCATCTATTCAAGAAACAGGAATAAAAAATAAGCTGGTTTTTTTATCAACCAGTGAAACAAAAAAAAAAACAAAAACAAAAATGATACCAAAAGAACCTTTAGTAAGAAACAAAAGGAAACCAAAAATATTTCTCTATCTCTCTCTCTCTCTTTTTTTTTTCTTTTTGTGGCTTTCGAGTCTGTTGTTTGGGAACATATTTAAATAAGAAACGTTTCTCATTCATCGGCTAGAGAGAAAACTCCTCCGTCCCTCTCATATTATTTATAACATGTTTTTTACTATCCCAAAATATATACAAAACTCTAATTTTTTTCAGTTTTTATTATTGAAATTGTCAAATCGATACAGAATACTCTCATAATCTGTTAAAGTAAAACCGACTGTCACCACAAAAATATTATTTTATAATCAAATCAAATAAAATTCAATACATATAAAATCCCGTGACAAGTCAAATCTTTATATAAAATTTGGGACAAATGCAGTAAAAATGTGAAAAAATGGATGATAGCAAAACCAATCATGTTGACTGCAATCCCTATCACAGTCCATTTAAAATCAATTAATTTTACATTTTAAAAAAAATTTATAGTAATCTTTTAGATTGAGAGGAGACATGTTGACTGTAATTGATGCAGTCCCACATCCCAAAACAAAAATGGTTAGAGCGTCAACAATGGTGCCAATTTCTAACCTCAAGTTGGAGTTGATGTCTGACAAACTCTAATGCCCCGTTTGGTTCACGGTAATGGAAGGAGGAATGGAACAAGTGATTCTCAAGGAATAGACAAAAAGCTGTTTGGTTACTCAAATTCTTCGGAATACTTGATTCAGCCACAAGTGATATTCCAGCCAAAGTAGGGAATTGCATTCCTTACATACCCCCTGGTATTCAGCTATTCCTCCTCCACACGGAATCGAATTTTGATTTTTTCCGAATTTTTGTTTTTGAAAAAAATCTACAGACCTTTGTCCTTTGAATGAAAAATTTTATGAACAGTTAATTGATTTTTTGGATATTTTTTGGCATTATTTTGAGTAAATTTTCAGGTTAATTAGATCTTAAATTTAATCTTCATTCAATTCCATCCTAATCAACCAAAAACTATAAATAAAAAGAAATTATTAATTTCATTACGACCTTCATTTTAAATAATTATTTATTTTATTTTATTTTAAAATTATTTCTACAATCCAAACATTACATAAAAATAGAGTCTTCACCACGAAATTGGTTCCCAAAGGTTCATCTCTCTGCCACTCAAAATTTAGAGAAGCTTCATGTGAAACTCCTCTGTCCCAGGCTGGGCATGAGAGGCCCAACTTCTAGCAGCTAGGTAGACTATGCCCACAACTCTTCCTCCGTACTGTTTTCTTGTTTTTTCATTTTTTGTTATGTGTGTTTATGAGTTGATATCAATTTGAACATAAAATTTTGATCTCTCTCAAAATTTTTGAGCCTTTCCATTGTTTACTTTCCATGTATCTCGAAGGAGGTTGAAGGGTCTTTTTTTCCCAGCATCATTGTAGATGCTTCTAGAGCAACCACAATGATTGTAAGAAATTTAATTTTAAATTTATAGGTTATTTATATATTTTTGAGATTCTTAATTATTTCGAAAAATGAATCATATAATAAAATATAAATCTCTTGTCATATATTTCTTTTTTTTTCTTCGATCAATCTTGATTCCCATAATAAAATATGTGTGATTGTTGTCCTTCTCATATCTATCAAAAAACACCATTTTTTTTAGAGGCTCAAGTGGAAACTGTCCCAGATAAGAATTTTCCAAATTAAATGAAAGTTTAAAAACACCATTGTGACATGTTTTTTGAGCTCTCCATCTATAAATAGTAGGCCTTGAAACTTAGCTTTATAAACACACAAATACAACCAGTAGCACCATTTTGGAACACAAACGTTCATCAGAGAATTCTTCTCTCCACGCATTTCCTAGTTTGATCGGAGCCGGCGACTGAGGCGATGACGAGTAGCAAAGCTTCCTTGCTGGTAATGAAATGGCTTCTACTCTCTCGATTCGGTTATGTTTTACATGCTCTGATGAGTAAGTTCGTTGATGCTGATTGATTGCTCTCATCGCATTCTCAATTTCTGAAATGTGATGGCTAGTCGTCGAGTTAGGGTTTTGAGTTTGAACTCTGATTAGAGTACTTGTATTAGATTATGCAAAATAGAGATTATGTAAAAGAAAAAAAGAAAGAGTGGAGATGTCATAAAAAATTGAAAAAATATTAAAAATATGTTTTAAATTATAAAAATTATAATGTGAGATAGAGAAAATGTACAAAGTTATCATATTATTATGACATTTTTTTATTTTTATACGTCAATTTATTATGACATTAAGTATAATGAAATGTGAGAAACAAAGAGAAAAAAAAGTAAAGATTCTCATGCAAGTCCTCTTTGGGCTTGGGATAGAAATTTGAAGGATAATAGCTAGACCACCATGAGATAAATAGAAGGTAAACTTCAAGATAAATAGTTTGTGCTTTTTTTCTAAGGGCCTGCTTATTTTTTTGAAAGGAATAAGGGCCTGTTTATT
Organism: Drosera spatulata; assembly: GCA_035668315.1. NCBI lineage: Eukaryota > Viridiplantae > Streptophyta > Magnoliopsida > Caryophyllales > Droseraceae > Drosera > Drosera spatulata. The sequence continues at coordinate 7,580 of JAOVYX010017053.1, read as the reverse complement.
AAAACTAGAGGCAGCTTTGAAAATGGCTTAAATAAGTCAGAAATCAAAAGAAACACCATCTAACTTCTAAATATGTCGGGTTTCTTCACAAGAAAAGTGCTTTTTGGGACTTAAGCAAACATCACAACTAATTGAAAGTAAGCCAGAAGCTGACTTTTTGTTTTTGTGAAATTTGCCCTAAGGATATACAAAATTCATCCAAATGCATCAATATAATCAAATCGTAGAGCATATATTGAAGAGTTTAAACTACACTACAATACTCACGTTACCAATGGGCAATGAATCCCGTTTAGACTGGGTAAGCACCTGAAATCCTACAGTATAAGATGACTGGCAATAGAGCAAGGACTCTGACCTCCTAAGGGAAACGTATTGAAACTAAGAGTATAGTGGCAGCCCATCCCATCATACATTCTACTGATCGCAACCTCACTATGCGTCTCCTTGTGATCTGCAGCCAATCTAGGCATATGGCATGTTCTCACCCTTTCCAGCATGTTCAAAACCTCTCTCATTGTAGGCCTAAGTTTCCCGTTCAAGTTTAAGCACTCTTTAGCTAAGATAGCCACATCTAAAAGCTCCTGTTCATTACCTGCTTCCAAGAACTGATCGTCTAGGATCTCGAACAGGCGACAAATTTTCATCAGGACTAAGAATTCCCTTATCAGGCTTCTCCATTCTGTCCCTATGGTTGCAAAACTGGTTTCTTGCTTGTTAGCAGCTCCACAAGAACGACTCCAAAGCTGTACACATCACTCTTTTCTGTAAATTTATTTGACTGGAAGTATTCAGGATCCAGATAACCAACTTGCATTGGACAACAGTGGTCAAATGGGTGTGTTCGATGGTTATGGTCCTCGAAGCCCCCAAAATCAGATACTTTGGCTCCAAATTTGTCGTCTAAGAGGATGTTGGAGGACTTGATGTCTTTATGTTATATAGGAGTAGATGATGATGAATGCAAGTATGCTATGGCTTCCTCTGTGATGGATGTGCTGATAAAGTGATCCATCGGGGATGAACTCGTAAACCAGTTGAGGGATATCTGTTTCTAGGCAACAATGAAGTACTTGAACAACATTTCTGTAGTTGGCTTGAGAGAGAATAACCATCTCATTAGCAAATTCCTCCTGTTTGGCTTTTGACTACTTGCTTGGACTTCTTAACTGCCACAATCTGCCCGTCCCTTAGCATGCCCTTTTACACGGTGCTTTGCCTTCCTTCTCCAACTCATTCAGGGTGAAAATTTTTAACTTGTCTACAACACCCTCATCAGAAGACAGTTCTTGTTGCAACAAATAACCACCATTTCTTTTGAAATTCTTAGCTCTATGCCCCAACTCCTTCCATCTCTTGACCAGTTTATACAACCAATCACGAAAAGTATTGTTCTGTGGTCCTGCACATATATGTTTCTCGAAGGATGAGCAACACGTCAATAAAGAGTAGTTCCTGAGTCTTCAATTGATTGTTTGTACTTGTCCGTGAAGTCAACAACATTATAAAGCGAGAAACATGAGTTAAGGTTTGATTTGCTCTTTGAAGTTAGAAGAACACCGGTTTTCGCAGTTTAGTGGAATTAATTCCTGATAAGCCATCATAGTAATGAAGTATTGAGGAAGTATTACGCTATTCTATCGAAATGAATCTGTATTCTACAGTAGCTACCTGTGATGCCCGCAAGAGATACTGGCGATCTCTTCATGCATGCAAAATTTTAGTTCCTTCCACGCTGTGTACATTTAGCTTTACACCCTTCACATCCTTTGGCAACTGAAGGAAACATATAATATCTTGCTTAGTATCCATGGAGAAGGATCATGTTTGTGGATGGAACTGAGTGACAGGAATAATATAAACGATACCTTGACATCCATTAGGAATGCAAGGATTACCACTGGCGTTGCTGTAATCTGCGCATTCGCATACAACCTGAAGATCACCTCCAAATGATACACCACCAAAGTCACTAAAAGAATACTGATATTCTGATAACGGAAATGATAATTGTTCAATTGACCATTGTAACATTGTAGGTAAAATATCAGCGCTGAGAACCATCTGAAGAGTTGTCTAGTCGAAATCAAGCTTGCACACATGCAAGTATCGGGAGAAACCTTGGTCTCATCTGCGAAACTTACAAGATAAGAATCAATGGTTATGGGATAACCAAATACTTTCTTGCTGTAGTTTTTTGGTCATGGCGTGGGCAAACGAAGGCGCACCCTGCCAATATCTGTTTACTTGAATCCACCAATGCAACAGTTGCTGTGCATCCCTCCATGACTAACACGTATGATTCTACAAAGTGGAATGGGGTTCTCTTAAAGGTAAGACCTCTTACTAACTCGTTAGTTGCTTGTATCGCTCCTCTTGATTTGCATATTTTTTGAGGTTGCGTCTTCACTGAAACATACTCCTGACTTTGAATCTCAAGCACCTCAAAGTTTAGTTTTCGTAACATTGGTTTTTGACTTTTGAGGGCTGAAGGATGTGTCACAAACAATCACATACCATGAGCTATGTGCACATTTCGAACCGATTCCAAATGGATAACGGATGCTAACATTTCCACATGCATCTTTACAACCAGGCAGAGCAATGTCAAGTGCTGCACCTACTAACATTCATCCATGGAGAGATAAGGAGGACCAATGTGGATCACCAATATGCAGACTACTACGAAGGGTTCTAGATAAGTTATTGGGACATGGACAACAAAAGATCACAAATGCTTCAGGATTTAGAAAAGAAATCTCTGGATCAAGGCCAAGTCAGAAGTGGAGCAGATTGGATGCAACAAAGCTGATGGATAATTGGATAAGGATCAAAGAAAATGATCATTAGTTGATGTAATCTATTGATCATTTTATACCATGTTTTAAGGAAACCAAACAACAGCAAACACGATTGGCACAATGCTATGTTCCCTAGAAAATTGTTGTTAACTTATTTTTATTTTCCTGTTGCGAATCATGCATTGTCCAGTTACGTATGCATTTGATGCATTTTTTATGCATTTCTTTGTTTTGTCTAATAGGATTGCAGCTTCAAGAACAATTTGGATTTGGAATATAGTCATCATTGTGGTCTAAGAATGAAGGGGACATTTTGAGTTAAGATATTGTAGACATTTGTTTGAAAGACTTGCTGGTTGAGTCGTGCAAGGCCTCATAAATAGACCAAGATATTGAACGCATTTCTAAGAAAACACTGTATCTCAAGTATCTCAGAAAATAACTTAATGGTTGAGGCATACATGACCATCGTCAATAGACAAGGAAAATAGGAAATGTCTCGTAGAAATGAGTAAGATCTGCTTATCGTAGGTTCCTCAAACTCAACGTCTGATGCTTCTTGATCTATTGAAGTATGCAATTTACTTGATTGAACACCTCGCAAGGTCATAGCAATTTCTTTCATTGTAGGCCTCAACATCCCATGCATGTTCAAACGTCGCTTTGCGAGACTAACTACTACCAAAGAAAGATTTGAAGATAATAGATCAAGATAATAAACAACAACACGAATTTAACGTGGGGAAACCCGAATACCGGGAGGAAAACACCACCACAAACCGTGATAGCAAAACACTATGCGAAGAGAGGATTCCAGAGCGTATCAGATCGTACTAGATCACAACTCAACTCTTAAAAACTCATATATTCCAATAATAACGTGGGTTATATTTATATACCTATAAAAATATGATTTAAATAAATCTAATTTCGCAGTTGTGGCCAGTGGCACAACCCGTGTCATTTACGCACGACCTGCCCGATGCCGTGCTCAGAGACCTTAGCTTATCAAGACGCACGGTCGTGGTCACTATGCACGGCATGTGCTCGGCAGCATCCCAACCACAATCTGTGTAATATCCGAGAAATTTTGAGAATTTTAAAAATGAATATACAACATTACGATTTTAAGATAAATCGTGCTTAAAGGTTATATATTTAAATCCAAGAAAATATTTGATTATTAAATCAAACATGACGATGAAATATTTGAGGATGATTAGTTGAACGCGTCAATAAATATTACGAACGAATAACGTTACAACGTTATAACGTTATAAATATTCCGCGTTATGGCTAGCGATTTTAATCCAAAATACAATGGATTGTGACTCGGGAGTTCATACTTTCATATATGGGATAAATCTATCGATGCAAATAAATTATCGATGGATTAATATTGCGAAATTATGATGAATAATAGACAAAACGAGACGTATCGTGGGACGGAACGGGGTATACTTCCACCCCCTCACCCACTCCTCCACTTTCTCCCGCCTTGTGCATTCCACAACCATTTCTATTAGCCTCCACCCAACGCCATCGCACTGTCAACCACCAACACTCACATCTCCACCAGACACCATAACCAGCCACCAGCGTCTCCAACCGCCACCATCACTTACAAGCATCAAGTATCATCATTGTCTTCATCACCTCATCACCCCTCCACCACCACTTTCATGATCACCACGACGACAACAAGACGAAGAAGAGCAGTAGCAGCCGGAGGGGAGGATCAGCATCGACAGTCCAACCAGAGAACATCAACGGATCCATCCGTGTGATTGTGTGCATAAGGAAATCAAACGCGTTCAAGGTAACCTCACTCGTCCGAGATGCCTCTTTTATTCGTTCACACGATTTAAGCACGTTCGTGCATGTATGGGAACTGTATATGCTGTGTTTGATGTGTATGCGATGGTTTGGATGCGTTTTGATGTTAAATGAGGGATCCGTGGGCATCGGACGTGAGTTTTAGACGTTCTGGGCTGATGAACAGTCGTGGCCGCGACATCCTGTGCGCTCGCGACAGGGAAAAAATGGGATTTTGGCTGCAGAGTACCGTCGCGCCCACGAAAATGCTAGTCACAGCCGCGACGGCCTTCTGGTCAAGAAAACGATATTTTCGTGCTTCAAACCTTAAACCTAAATGCGTATTTGAGATATATAACCCATACGCATGGAAATATAACGTCAAACGTGTATATACGATCATGTTTGACATGTGGTGGGGTATTTGGGGTCGAAATAAACTAGAATGCACCCTTATAATGTATATACCCTCACGAAAAATAAATGAAAGCGACCGCTAAACGATTAATAAAAAGAAAACGGAGGATATGGAGCATAGTTACACTATCCATGTGAACTAATGAAAAGCAAACGAATAAGAAATATCGTCTCCTTGAACTGATAAGGACGACATTGACATCCCTTGTGGATCCGTTGGATCGTTGTTCGTTTTCCTTAAAATTATTGAGAAGGTCGAACATTGGTGTCCCTTCTTCGATTCGTTGCGATGTTTTGTTGCATCCTTGAATAGCCTTGGTGGCTTGGGTTTTGAGTCATTGCACTCCAATGTTATCCTCTGAGTCAACGTCACGAGTGAGAACTAGCTATGGGCATCCCCCATCCTTTTCGCATGCATGCAGCGGCTTCTACGTCGTTGTGGCGGGGCCACGAATTGTTCTCTGCAGGGAGGCCCAAATTATCTCAATGCTGACAAACGATACCACATTGAATGCGCACAAAAGGTGCAAGGCGACGCACAGAGTAGGTAGGTGCGAATATACAAAATCTATTGGGTAACCCGATTGACTATTGACATCTTATCTCTATACTCCGAGTCAGTCATATCCTTGGAGTTGTCGCTGCTTTTGAATAGAGTCATGAACCCTAAATTAATGCAAAAGAAAGGAATGACTCTTAAAACAATACAAAGTCATATAAAGCAATGATAAACGATACTGTGTGATATGACGCCCATATTTTCCTATATATATAAAAATATTTTAGGGACTTTTGACGGTCGTCATACCCGTTAGCGGAAGTTCCCTGTAATTGGGATTCATACACCTGAGCTTCAATAGCTCACGGTTATATTTTTCAATTGTAGGTATGCCCCCAACAGCACCTGAAGACTCTTAGTGTGAGTTTGCATGCATATAGATGATATCACATGCTTCGGATATTATGGCAGATCAGATGTCTGTGTTATTTAATGTAATAAACGATCTGTATAGCTTCCGCTTTAATGTTGTAATTAAACAGGTATTCGAAATTGTAAGGTATGATTGAGGCTGCTGTTTATAGTTTCCTTGACATCTATACCCCTAAACCCATTCGCTTTATTCGGCCTTGTTACGGACCGGATCCGTGACGGCATACCGTCCAAGTGTCTTCCGGCACAAAAATTCGAGGGCGTTACAATCTGACACAGTCGTGCCAAGTGTGCACGGCCTGTGCCAAGCTACACTTTGTCCTTCTTCACTGTTTGACACATTCACGGTCTTACATCATATTAAATATATCATGCCAAGTGGGACCTAGTTGTGATTGAGCATAATGCACATCTGTGGAGGAATTGAAGTAGTCGACAACCTCAATAACCAATATCTCCTCCATGGCTTCTTGGAGAACTATGTTATCAAGGAAATCAAATAACTCATTGTTCCCCATCCTTCGCAAGAATTTTGTTGCCAGGCTCTTCCTTTCATTTTGCCTCGTCTTTAAAACAGTCTCTTTGCTTGTTAGGAGCTCAACAAGGACCACTCCAAAGCTATACACGTCACTTTTCTCTGTGAATTGGTTTGTTCGGAAATATTTTGGATCCAAATGCCGAATGCCCCATAAACACTAGTGGTCAAGTGTGTTGAAGCCCCAAAATCCGACACTTTTGCTCTGTATTTGCTGTCCAATAGTATGTTAGAGGACTTGATATCTCGATGATAGATTGGACCAGCTGACAAGGAATGCGGGTATGAATGAGCTCCTGTTGTTTGAATTGCGATCTGTAGGCACATTTCCGAGTTAATATGGAAATCTTGAGTTGGATTTTGGATATGATGGGCAAGTGCCCCATTAGGGATAAAGTCATACACCAATTAGTGTTGTCAAATGGGTGTCCGGCCCATCCGTCCGGCCCGGCCCGTCTGAAATTTGTCCGGACTCGGCCCGGCCCATTAGGCCTCGGACGGGCTTTTCGAAGCCCGGCCCATGGACAAGGGCCGGATCGGACATTGTTTTAGGCCAGTTAAAGTCCGGACTTGATCCGGCACGGCGGACAGACGGGCCGGCAAACGGGCTTTAGCCCGGCCCAGGAAAAGGAAAAAAAAGAAGAGGAAGATATAGCAAAACTGTTGACGTTTTCCATGTGTTAATTTGGTTTTTTTGCCCAGTGTTAATGTACTCAAAATTGTGGAAAAACCGTTGACGATTTTACTAAAACTTGTGACGGTTTCAAAAACCGTTGACGTTTATCAGAAAAACGTGAACGGTTTTTGTGAAAATGAAAAGCCTGCTCTCAGTTTTTTTTTTTTTTTTGTTCAAAAACCGTTGACGGTTTTAATGAACCGGTCACGGTTTTATGATTTGTGGGCAAAAAACAGAACGTGCTTCATAGAGTTTCAAGCCCTTCCACATGCCTTAATCATATACATTGACACTTGACATAACCCTTAAACCAAAATCATGAAAATGGCTTACACATCGAATCAAATACGTCAAACAACAACATTACGATCAAAATATCCAAAAGCACATTTGAAATATCCAAAC
>JAOVYX010017052.1:0-23107 GCA_035668315.1 Drosera spatulata | reverse complement strand
GGTACTGAAAGAAGTAATGTAAAAACACAAAGATTTTTATATTGGTTAGGCAATATAGCTAAAATACGGCTATATCCTTTATTCCAGACTTTCCTTGATTATCAATGTGAAGAGGATATCATCAAGTGTGATTATTTTTGGCTTAAAATCAACCTGTCACTTTACACTATGTAAATGACAATACAAACCAAAACTCAAGGGCTTTTCTTTTCCTCAACAAGACTTGAATCAGCTTCTTGATCTTGTTTGTAAAACACTAACGCTATTCAAACTCTGCTTTCAGATTGCTTATTCAGATCTTCAAAAATCAACTTTTCACTTATCTTCACTTGTAGTCTTACTACACGAGTATTCAGGTCAAAGCAATGGAGATTCATAAGCTTCAAGGTTCCCAATCTTGGGCATCATCTTTTGTATTTATAGGCAATTGCTGTTGCCGAAGTCGTCCTTTCCCTGAAACATCGCTTTCATGCCACCTTGAAACCATCTAGTCAAAACTCGTGCCTTCTGTTCTTGACTCTAAAAGGACACTGGATTGTGCAAAGGATCCCACGTGATTCTTGTCTTCATATGGACCCTTCTGTTGTTCTTGGCCTTACTATCTCTCAACCTTGCTACAGTAATCCTTTTCAATCAGAAGCAATCTAGGATAAATTATTCCTTACTACAGAAGCCTAAATGCCTAAGTCTTACTATTACTTTACTCATGACCTCAATACTACCAGTCTTACTGCATTCCTTTGAACCAGCCTAAGTGTGTTCCTCTTTGAACCAGTCTCGCTGCATTTTTTTCTGAATCAACCTTACTGCGTATCCATTACAGGCTCACTTTTCAAGCAAACGAGTCTCAGCCTTGATGCATACTGGGATATTCTAAGATTAGAGTTTGTATATCACTCAATTTCTATACATCAAGGATTTTACTCAACAATCTCCCCCTAAATTGATGATATCAAACTCTATCTAAACAACGAGAAGATTTACATTTTTTTCTTTCATATTCACGTAAGAATACATCTCTTGAAAGAAATACATAAATTTGATACATTCATTTTAGCTTAGTACTCTACTGCTTCTGTCTCTCTAGAGCAGTAGGGTCATCATTCTACAAACACAAGTTAGACAAACAATTTGAAAAGGTCTTGGATGTGTTCCAAAATCTGCATATCAACATCCCCTTTCCGGATGCTTTGGCGCAAATGCCTTCTTATGCTATGTTCATGAAGGCGATTTTGGCAAAGAAGAGGAAGCTCGATGAATTTGAAACCGTGAAGTTTAACGAAGAATGTAGTGCCATAATCCAAAGGAAGTTGCCACAAAAGCTTAAGGACCCGGGGATTTTTACTATTCTTTGTGTTATTGGAAATTATACTTTTAGTCGTGCTCTTTGTGATCTTGGTGCTTCCATTAATTTGATGTCATTGTCCGTTGCAGGAAATTGGGCTGAGGTGAAGCTCGGCCAACCACTATTTCTTTGCAACTCTTGGACCGTTCTATAACATATCCTAGAGGGATCGTAGAAGATGTCTTAGTTAGGGTCAGGACTCTAATCTTTCCTAGAGACTTTATCATTTGTTGACATGGAAGAGGACGATGAAGTTTCGATTATTCTTGGTCATCTATTCTTAGCCACGGGGAGCACCCTTATAGATGTCAAGAACGGCAAGGTGACTATGAGTATTCAAAAGAAGAAGGTGACCTTTGATGTGTTGAAGGCTATGAAGTGCCTCGATAAGTCTAATGCTTGTATGAGGATTGATGTCATTGACGGATGCATTCAAGAAGCTTTTGATTACTCTTTTGACGATCCGCTTGAAGCTTGTCTCTTGGGTAAAGTTGAAGAAGATGATTCATCCTTGGTGGAGATCTTAGCAAGACTTGACACAACTCCTATTGTGTACGCTAATTCTTACTTTGAGCCCTTGATATGTGATGCACCGAAGGAATACAAGGAGACCACACATCTGCTCCTCGGACACATATCTCCGAAGCAAAGTGAAGACAAATAAAAATCCGAAGCAAGTACCTTAGGCGCGGTCTTATGGCCACCGAAATGTCCACCATACTCGGATGAGTTGCAATGAGAAAGAATGCTCATCATCTCCTCCTAGTCATCTTGTCAGTATAATGCTTAAAAAGACGTGGCTCATCCCAAAGATAATAATGCACATTGGACAAGAATTTCTTCTTTTGTTGACTTGTGATACCAGGTGGAAGCAGACCGCTTGCCAAGAAGTTGACATAGTTGGCAAACCAAGGAACGTTTCTAAGATTAATAAAGAAAAGTTATTCATCAGGTAATGTTTCATTGATCGGTACCTTTTATTCACCATTGCCCTTATGCCCCTAGAGACGAGATAAATGATCCACAACTAGATTTTTCCTGCGCTTCTTCTCTTTGATGTCCAAATCAAGTTCTTGGAGAAGAAGCACCCATCTATCTGATTAAGTAAGGCTTTGCATCCTTCTTCACAACAAGATACTTGATTCCCGAATGATCGGTCTGCACAATCACCTTCGTGCTTTTCAAATAGTGCCGAAACTTGTCAAAAGCAAATACCGCCGTAAGCAACTCTTTCTCCATCATAGCATAGTTAAGCTGGGCATCCTAGAGCATACGACTAACATAGTAAATTGCATGAAACACCTTGTTATGTCATTGGCCTAAGACCGTGTCAACAGCATAATCACTAGCATCGTATATAAGCTCAAAGGAAAAATCCCAATATGGAGCTACAATCACCGGAGCCGATACCACACCATGCTTCAAGATGTTGAAGGCCTTCAAACATTCTTCATGGAAGATAAATGGAACATCTTTCTCAAGGGGGATGCAAAGTGGTTTGATAATTTTAGAGAAGTCCTTGATGAACCTCGTATAGAACCCCGTATGTCCGAGAAAGCTTCGGACCCCCTTAATATTAGAAGGTGGTGAAAGTTTATCAATCACGTCATTCTTCACTCTATCAACCTCAATCTCACGAGTTGAGATTATATGGCCCAAGATGATCCCCTCCTTGAACCATGAAGTGGCATTTCTCTGAATTCAAAACTAGGTTCATTTCAACACACCTATTAAGAACAAGCGAGTGGTTCTTCAAGAAAGAATCATATGAAGCTCCAAACATCGAGAAATTGTCCATAAAAACCTCAGTGAAGCGTTCAACCATATCCATTAAAATCATCATCATACAATGCTGAAAAGTAGTTGGAGCGTTGCACAAACCAAAAGGCATACGATGATAAGCAAATGTATCATATGGGCATATGACTGTTGCTTTCTCTTGATACCCGAGAGCGATGGTGATTTGATTATATCTGTAGAATCCATCAAGAAAGCAAAAATAATCAGAATCCGCTAGTCGATCAACCATTTGGTCAATGAATAGAAGCGAAAAATGATCTTTTCTTGTTGCTTTGTTGAGTTTGCGATAGTCAATGCATACTCTCCAACTCGTGAGGGTACGAGTTGGAATCAATTCATATTTGTCGTTCTTGACCACTGTTATTCCTCTTTTCTTCGGCATAAGTTGTATGGGACTAACCCAATTGCTATCGAAGATCGGGTATATGATTCCCACATGAAGAAACTTCAAAACTTCCTTTCGAACCACCTCCTTCATGTAAGGATTAAGTCTTCGTTGGTGCTCAGTGGTAGGTTTGTAATCATCCTCTATGAGAATCTTATGCATGCAATAAGACACAGAGATGCCCTTGATATCGCCAATGGTCCACCCAATGGTGGTCTTGTGTTCACGAAGAATACAAAAGAGTTTCTCCTCTTGCTCATCATTCAAGCTTATCGAAATAATGACAGGAAAAGTAGAGCACGGTCTTAGAAATGCATACTTGAGATGAGATGGGAGTTGCTTCAATCAAGGCTTGGTGTTGTCTCCTTGTCTTCCTTCGGTGCATCAGGAATCAAGGGTTCCAATTAAGAATTAGCATACATAAAAGGAGTTGTGTCAAGTCTCGCTAAGATCTCCACCAAGGATGAATCATCTTCTTCAACTTTTGCCAAGAGACAAGCTTCAAACGGATCGTCAAAAGAGTTATCAAAAGCTTCTTGAATGCATCTGTCAATGACATCAATCCTCATACAAGAATTAGACTTGTCGGGGCACTTCATAGCCTTCAACACATCAAAGGTCACCTTCTTGTCTTGAATACTCATAGTCACCTTGCCGTTCTTGACATCTATAAGGGTGCTTCCCGTGGCTAAGAATGGATGACCAAGAATAATCAGAACTTCATCGTCCTCTTCCATGTCAACAAATGATAAAGTCTCTTGGAAAGATTAGAGTCCTGACCTTAACTAAGACATCTTCTGCGATCCCTCTAGGATATATTATAGAACGGTCCAAGAGTTGCAAAGAAATAGTGGTTGGCCGAGCTTCAACTCAGCCCAATTTCCTACAACGGACAATGACATCAAATTAATGGAAGCACCAAAAATCACAAAGAGCACGACTAAAAGTATAATTGCCAATAATATAAGGAATAGTAAAAATCCCCGGGTCCTTAAGCTTTTGTAGCAATTTCCTTTAGATTATGGCACTACATTCTTCGTTAAACTTCACGGTTTCAAATTCATCGAGCTTCCTCTTCTTTGCCAAAATCGCCTTCATGAACATAGCATAAGGAGGCATTTGTGCCAAAGCATCCGGAAAGGGGATGTTGATATGCAGATTTTGGAACACATCCAAGACCTTTTCAAATTGTTTGTCCAACTTGTGCTTGTAGAACCGTTGAGCATAGGGGATTTTAGGCACATACAGAGGGGTATTGTTCGGGAAGAGTTTAGAAGTGACTTGAGGTTGAGCAAGAAGTTCACTCTCCTTGGTTTTCTCATAGACTTCCACCACTTGGTTACCTTTGTCACCCTTCGACCCCTCGGAATTCTTGAATAATTAGAGAATAGGTGCCCTACATTATGATTCTCCTATTCATGGTTTGACTCTCATTTGTGCTTGGATGACGTGTATGCTCTACATATTTGGTTGGAGTGTATTTGATTGACCTATGATACTTACCTCCATAAAAGAACCCTCTCAAGTTATTGCCTTTTGCTTGAGTCAAAGATAGTTAGGGAATGGGATAGAAACTCCAAAGTGCATATGGGGAAGGGTGTGGTTGAAATGTAAATGGCATAAAATGTGCAATGATTGAAAGCTTGCTTAGTTTCAATGTAAAGTTTGCAATGTAAAGTTTCATTGTTCAAAAAAAAGTCATAAACCGAAAAAAAAAGGGATGATTGTGAGGGTTTGTGATGCTTGGTTATGGATTTCATGGTTTTGCCCCAAAATACAATGTTTAGTGGGTGAATGGGGAAGCTAGAAGTACCATCACTTGTCTTAGCATATTTCTACCATTTTCTATCATGCTCCACATGATCTGATGGTAGCCTCCTTTCACCCTTTTTGCGCTTCCTTAGCAAACCCGATTTTGATTACAATGCACATTATTACAAAGTGAATGAGTGGGTGTAATGTTAGGTGAAATCGCTTGTTTTCTTGCCATATTATTTGAGTTGAAATCTTGTCATTTCATTTTTATCAGTTATTATCGATATGATCCTCATGATCATGTGGGATGGTGAGAGATGCCTAGTCTTGGAAATGACGTGGTGACATTAGGATGTGATCATGTAATTGTGTCATAGTGGGACGATAAGTTAGTTTGCTAATATCTTGAGTTATGACATGTGACGATTGTGATTGTTAGAGTTTGGCATTTTAGGATGATTTTGTTTGTCACACCTTATTTTTACTGCTTGAGGATAAGATATAACTCAACCTTGGAAGAGTTGATTATAGCGTAAAAATGCATGTTTGACCTTGTTTTCTTCTCGATTATCAATGCGTCTTGGGATGAATTATGTTTTTAAATTTTTTAAATGATTCTCCTTGAGTTGATTCATATATTTTTATGTTTTTTTTATAAGGGGAGCAAAATTAGACCAAGAATGTCGAAAATGAAGGTCAAACGGGTATAAAAAGGCTTGAATGGGACGATGAGCAAGTCCGGGTCAAAACGGGCCATGACGAGGCGGCCACAGGAAACCACCCTCCTCCACATGCATCATAGAGCCACAGCGCCAGCCTGCAGTGCATCCTCCCTCTTCCCACACACAAAAACACCTCATTTCCCTCTTTTTTAATCATCTTGTGTAGTGGCTAAGTATTGGTGAGGTTTGGTGCTTGTTATGGGGCTTTTCACTCATCAAATCATCAATAAAGAAGGGAGAAGAAGATCAAGGAAGGATCAAGATCATTCATCTCCAATCTAATTCGTGGACATCATCTTTGGTTTACCTTTTTCCTTAGTGTTTTGAGACTTTAGTTGAATATGACTTGTTAAATATGACTTGTATACGCACCATGTGTTTGATGATTTGTCTTTGTCTCCGAATCATGAGATAAACCTTTTATTAGGGTCGTGATGTAGTTTGAATAGTGTTATGATCATTTCCATGCTTTAATTTAGTTGTTCGTTTATTATTTAAGGTTGTGTATTGGTTGTTGAACATAATGCCTCGCTTGATTGATCACCAAGCGTTTAACTTATAGTTTGCTTCGATTCCAAGAGGATAGATGTTAACTCGACCTAGGAAACCTTCACCTTGAGTTAAATGCGAGGTCAAGAGACCACTCGCGGGACTCTCGTAGTCATCTAAGGGGAATCATCGTGCGCATGACTTGCTAGTTGTATTAATCTCATGTAGAGATGCATTGAGGTGACACCTAATAAGATTTACTCTAAATCTCAAGAGGGACTAGAGTATAGCTTAGGGATTCTCGACTAACAACCAATTCACCAAAAGAACAACTAGATTAGAGCAAATGGAATGATCATACACTAGAACGAGGTCATGGCCCTAGCTTCACATCCACACCACTCATCGTTTAGCTAAGCGTGTTAGTGTATAGGTTCAAAGTTCTTTCATTACACTAGGTTAAAACCTCACTCGGCCATCATAGTTTGACCCATTAGAACTCCACATGTTGATTATTAGAGGCTAAGTTCCTCGTGGGATGATACTCATACTTTTTACTTTATTACTTGTGAAGCGACACGTATACTTATGTATTTGCGATATAGAAGACGCTTAACAAGTTTTTGATGTCGTTGCTGGGAACTTAGTCTTTACCATCGACGTACTTAGTTCTTTTGCATTCAAACATTCTCTTTTCTTGTTTCCTTTATCTTTATTTAGCTCTTGTTACCCTTTGATCCTCGGTTATACATTTGTGTGCTTGTAGGTGGTTCTTACTAGTGCATTCGTCGATCTTCTCGAGGTTCTCTATAACCTTTTCATCCTGAGATCAAGCGAACCTTGAGACGAAATCTTAGACTCCAACAAGCATCCACTCAACGATTCGATATGGATATGAACCAAATTCTACCTTTTGAGGGTGGAGATCATCCGCTCATTGTTCAAAATTTTCCAAATATCCAAACCCAACTGATGCGGCCAAGGCGTCTTGCATGGCCGTGTCAATTTGAGCTTGAATATTAGGCTGGTTTTGGATGCTGAGCGATTGATCTTCACCCTCAAAAGGCAAGATTTGGCTCATGTCCATTTGAAGTCGATGAGTGGTCACTTGTTATTGCTTCCGGTTCTTTCGTAACTTACGTTCGATCTCGGCATCGAGGGTCACAAGATCACCTTGAGGCAATCTTCTCATACACTATCACAAGAATCTACGAGAAAACAAAAGAGATAACTCAACAACCAATGGATAAACAAGAGGAAAATAAGACAAATAAATAAGAAAAGAACTAAATACGTTGATGCAGAGACTAAGCCCCTAACAATGGCGCCAAAAACTTGTTAAACTTTTTGTATATCGCTAGAACACAAGTGTGCATAGTGCTCACAAGAAATAAAATGGTGAGTACCAGGTAAGAAAAGAAAAGGAAAATAATCACTTGGATACTTTGTTCCAACACTCTGGAATTATCATGCCAATCTGGCATTCATAATTATCATCACAAGCATAGCAGTGATTCACCCTAATCATATAAGTATACTTAACACCACGTAATAACGCTCGAAACTATGCGTTCATCGACACTCCATACATTATCATCATTTACTACCGTCATATCCTTTATGGTATGATAGTTAAGACCTCTATATCAAACAAAATGAGACAATGACACTATGACACGACAGGTCCCCAATCCAACTCTCACGCAATGCTGCACTCAACAGTTCACTCAAGTCTTTGTTATACTTACCATTATATCAATCACACAGAGACGACATACAATATATACCCTCAATGTTATAATTGTGCCCTTGGCAAGACTTATTCAATTTCATAAGTAAACTCTCTTCAACTTTAGCAAAAGGGACATCAGCCAAATCGGAGCCCAAAATCTCCTACAGTGAGATACCCTCATACTAAAACGACCTCTCAGGGTGGATGAAAGAATGTCACCAACAAGTCACTGTATAACACAAACGATAGACACAATGCTCTTTATGTTTTATACCACGGAGTTATCTCACCAATTATGGATTTACACTCCTTTCACAAATTTATCCTCATTATACCAGCAAATAAGGCATAACATACACCATGTAACAACCCTCCACAACACTCAGAGTTTAGCATACAACACATAGTAGTTGTAGTCAAAATTTTACGTCAGTTACATTTAGTGACTATGTCTAAAAATTCCAATACATATTATTATACTCACGATATAAAAATACGCATCGTCACACACAATAAATCTAAACGTTATTTTTTTACCATAGTTCTTCACATGCACATACTCATCCTCATCCTTAAGTGACAACGAGCAGCGTGCCCAAGTCCTATAATATAATAGGATACACGTATTAAGACACGCCCTCGTGAATGATTGTTCACGTTATGGAGTTAAGCATATTTGTTCGTACTTCTTGAAAAACCGTCATAGTAATATTATGTGGTGGTTCCATGCTTTGAGATAAGTTTTTGATACTTATTTTGATAGTTCATGATGATGCTTTTATATATTTATCATCATTAGAAGTGTTTGTGAACATTTGGAATTGTTTCGAGGTCAAAATTGTTCATTTTTGGATTTCGTCCTACATGACCCTGCAACACGTTTAAATCTATAACTTCTCGTATACAGCTCCAGAAATAATTTCGTAAAATTCTACATAAACTAGACTCTATAATATTTCTTGGAATTAGAATTTTCATCATGAAACCTTACCAATAATAGTAGTTTATTCGTTCAAGTTTTTATTTTCTTTTAGATAAGACATTTTGATATTGTTTCACTAATCATTTCATAAATCCCTACATACAACTCCAAATCTAAATTTTTAAACTGTTCTGAAAAATAAACTTTGAGAGCTTTCCATTAATATAAGGCTCGTTTTTTTAACTCTTCTTGTGTAATTTCTAGATCAAGTCACAAAGTGAACCTTGTAACCAATTTTATAGATTAACATATCCGAATATTTTGATTTATATCTTGAGATCACAATTCCAAATGATGATCTATTAATTTTATCAAATACTAGACATGTGAAGATTCAATATATATTAAAATCAAAATTTATCATAGAGCCTATAATTTTTCATAAAATTTCTAAATAAGTTGATCATCTTCTTTTATTAATGAGGACGGATCCTCGTCATCTTGTAACCCTAACTTTTCCTCTTCCTCAAACTTTCCTTCTTCTTTTTTTCTTGCTTATCTCTTCTCTTGCATGACAAGAAGTGTTTTTATGTTTATAAGAAGTTTTTCAAGGGGAAGAGAGCTTATATTTTTAGAAAACTAAATCAATTAAAATAGTGTTAGTGGATAATTAGTAGATATTTAGTAGGTAATTAATTTAATTTATTTGGATTAAAAATTGTCATAAAGAAAAATAAGTGTCAAAATTAAGTTTAGGTCATTTTCGTATAAATATGGTATTTTCATATTATGTTCATAATAAGACCGTACCGTATTTACGTATTAAGGTTATATTTCATTCAGATTTTTTATTTTTTCTTTATTATATTGTCAAATATGCCTTTTAATCCCGTAAAATAAATTATAGCATAGATTATTTATTATTCACGGTAATTATCGTGAAACCAACTTTTACGGAATTTTTCGGGTCCTTAACATATTTTTGTTATGATTTTTGACAAAAGAATTTTATAACCTCATTGTACAAATTACGACGTTCAATAATATACCATTTTTTTAATTATTTGCGAAAATAAATTATCTCAAAATTTTTGGATCTTTACACATTGACATTCTTTCAAAAATATAGAGTTCTTCAACAATCAAGTTGTGTTTATACTCCACAATAGAATGTTGTTGTAGAGCGTAAACATCGACCTCTTTTGAATATTGCAAGAGCATTATGTTTGCCTTTATCTTTTTGGGGGGATTCGTTTGCATACTCCTGTACTTCAAAACCAAACGCCATATGAAGTACTTTACAAAAAGGTTCCTCGTCTTCTTCATCTCAAGGTCTTCGATTGTCTTTGCTATGGTCGCACTACCAATGCTAAACACAAGTTTGACCCACGTGCTCTTCCTGAAATATTTGTGGGCTATCCTCATGACCAAAAGGGATACAAAATTTATGACCTCTAAACCACGTCCACATATGTTTCTCGTGATGTCCTTTTCCATGAGAGTGTGTTTTCTTACCATCTAAATAAAAATACCAACCGTAGCAGTGTCTTGCCCATGCCAGCAAAGGACAGCCCTACTTTGTCAACTACTTCTACTACCCCTTATAACTCAACACCCTTGTATCATCACCATCCAATGAACCCAAGTCACTCCTTCGTCCCGCAAGAACCACAAAGGCACCAACGTATCTAAAGGACTACAAATGCTCGCTTGCCCCAGCTCAATCTGATTCGACCGACGGTTCAAGTACAAAATATCCCCTTCCTCACTCTCTTAACCATCATCGTTTTTCATCTGCACATATGTCTTTTCGTAGTGCCCTTACTACCTTGTCAGAACCAACAAGTTATGCATAGGCTATCAAATATGCCGAATGGTGTGAGGCGATGCAAACCCAAATGAATGCTCTTCTCTCGAATCAAACTTGGACTCTTGTGTCGTTGCCTCCAGGAAAGCAAGCGATTGGGTGCAAGTGGGTCTACAAGATTAAGAGATGAGCCGACGGATCTATCGAGAGGTATAAGGCTTGTCTTATTGCTAAAGGATATACCCAAGTTGAAGGCGTGGATTATCATAACACTTATGCTCCTATAGCAAAGTTGGTTACCGTTCGTGTTTTACTTACTCTTGCTGTGGCTCGTGACTGGGCCATTGATCAGCTACATGTGCATAATGCCTTTCTCAACGGTGACTTGATCGAAGAAGTTTATATATATCCTCTCCCAGCTATCGTCGTAAGGGGGAGACCTTTGTTTGCAAGTTACGAAAATCTTTATATGGGCTAAAGCAAGCATCTCGCAGCTGGTTTTCCAAGTTGTCGGCTGTTCTTCTTCGCATTGGTTTTAGTTCATCCAAAGCAGACCCATAATTGTTCATCTTGCAATGAGGCACTGATGTGTTTTACATTTTGATTTATATAGACGATATATTGATAACAGGCTCCAACAAACAATCCTTACAGCACATCAAAGGGCAGATTTGTGCAACCTTTCATACCAAGGATCTCGGGCCACTCAAATTTTTTCTCGGGATTGAAGTTGCTCGATCCCGTTCTGGTCTATATCTTTCTCAATGCAAATATGTTCTTGACATCCTTCATGACAGTGGTCTAACTGGAGCTAAATCAGTTGAATTTCCCATGGAGCAGAATCTACACTTGTTTACCACTATAGGTTTACCCTTGCCAGACCTTATGTCCTACCGTCGTTTAATTGGACGGCTCATATACCTTACTGTTACTCGCCCCGATATAGTGCACACAGTCAATATTTTGAGCCAATTCATGAATCAGCCTCGACAACCACACAAGGATGCCGCTACACGCTTGCTCCGTCATTTGAAAGGTAACCCCGGCCAAGGTATTTTCTTGCCCGTTGATAATGCACTCCATTTAACTTTTTACTACGATGCTGATTAGGCTGCTTGCTCACTGACACAGAAATCTATCACCGGATATTGCAATTTCTTGGCCCTGTTCCGACCTGTCGGAAAACCAAAAAACAGTCTACAGTTTTTCGCTCCTCTATTGAAGCGGAATATCGATCCATGGCTGATGCTACTTGCGAACTCATATGGCTTCACTCTTTTTTTAAGGAGCTGCACATACAACCCGCTGATGCAATCCCTCTTTGTTGAGATAATCAAGCTGCAATCCACATTGCAAATAATCCCGTTTTCCATGAACGCACCAAGCACATCGATATAGATTGTCATGTGGTTCGCAAACAACTTAAGAAAGGATTGATTCGGCCTGTCAATGTTGCTTTCGCTGATCAGATTGCTAATTTGTTCACCAAATCAGTTGGACGTCATGCATTTTTTCGCCTAAAGTCCAAGTTAGGCATTCGTGACCTACACGCTCCAACTTGAGGGGGAGAGTTACATATCTTAGGATATCTTTACATACTTCCTCATAAATTAGGCATATCTTTGTAAATATAGAACTTAAGATCGTTTCCTAGATCAAAGTATCATTTCCTTTGGCTTGATACGGCTTGTGCATATATTGCAAAGCCATGATCTCAATGAAGATATTCGATTTCAGTTATTTTACAAAATTGTTACATAGCGATTCAATGTAATGATTCAGTTCTTAAGATTTTCATATTCCAGTTTTATAATTTATGATCACTATGGAAAAAAATAACTCCAGGATTTATACTAGTTCGTCTCCGACCAAGTCAGAGAGTTACATCAGTGTCGAGGCATAACAATGTACTATAAACACCCTAAGTATAATCTATTACCTCTTCTCTTACAGACTCCAAATTGCAAGTCTCTAACTTGTAGACACAACTATAAGCTCGTTTTACCTCACTCTATCCCTAGACTTGTAAAACTCCAAATAACTTCACACTATGACTACACCAAGTTCTCTAAGCAAAATAACACTCATCGAGTGATATTGTGGCAATCATGACTATTACAGACTTGACTGAATAAACAATACAGATATGCTACCTTTATTCCATCAGCAAGATCATGAGCACTATGGCTTCGAATATACCTTAATTGCACAGAATTAATTGAACCTCTTGAATCATCATAATCTGTTTGCAAGAAATACATTTGAAAACCTTTTTAATTTTGCTCATGTGACTCGATAACCTCTAAAACGTTTTACTGTTTTCTTAAGGAGTAAAACATTGAAGAACGGAAGTGTGGAGTTGTGGAGAACATGACAAATCAGAATAAATTCTAGTCAGAAAACAATTTAGCCACTTCCCCTAATTTTTTTATTTATTTTTTGATGAGTAATCGTTAGTCAAATCCATGTCTTCACAACAATTAAAACGTTTCCAGTTAAAAAGATATTATTCCCATATAAATAATCAGTGAAAATATCCAAAAATATTTGTTTAATCTTATCTAAAAAATCAAGATTCTGTAATAGAAATCGTAGCTGCCACTAAACTAGTCCTTCAATAAGAAGGGGTGCTTTTGAAAACACGATTATGGCAGGTTCAAAATCCCTAGTACTTATAACTTTAACTAATTAAATATATATATCGTATCTTTTTACAACACATAACACTCTACACAAACCGAACTACACCTTCCATCTTGTAGCTCTTACATATCTTGTAGCTCTTACCTCTTGAGGTTCGAAACCTGGTCAACATCTTCATTTTGTTCATCAAACTCTAGTTCAAGAATTTCTGATCTATCTTAGTTTGATTTGAACTCCATGTGATTCATTATGCACCAAGTCTATTAAAATGCACTTGCACAACATAGAAACTCAAAAAGCCTATTAGTGCATTACTGTTTGCTCATAACTTTAACTGATTAAATAAATATATCATAGATGTTAACAACACACAAGACGCTACACAAATCCAACTGCAACTTTCATCTTATACCTCTAGCACATTGTTTTTGAGTTGTCTTTGAGGTTTGGAACTTGGTCAATATCTTCACTTTGTTCATCAAACTCCCGGTCCGGAACTTCTGATCCATCGTAGTTTGATTTGAAGTTCATGTGATTCATTATGCATCAAACCTATTAAAATGCACTTACACAACATAAAAACTCAAAACAATATTAGTGTACTACAGTTTGTTATCATCAAAATAACATGAGGTTTAACAATAGGATGTTCCTGTACTTTACACGTTGGCCAATTTATATCTTCCGTGTTTCAACTCAAAATCAATATAAGAGGAGTTACTCTGGGTCTTATACATATTGTTTTCTTATGGACATCATTTCTTTCATGGACTTCCCTGGTTCATTGGTAATGCTAATGCATAATGTGGTTGGGTTGTCGAACCGCTGTCGGATTTTCGATGTTTCCCATCTAGGACATGTAGCAATAAGCAAATCCTCTTTATATCAAAAACATCTAATATGGAGGACCAGAGTAGGATTCTCCATCAACAATATGTGATTGTACATATTATACATGAGATGAGATGCTCAGTATCAAAACCGCTTCTATGGCACTTTTACAAGTAATAGTTACAAGTATGATACGATGACATATACACAGAGATTACTCACAACGTTGACATAAGAAACTCGACTACAAAGTACAAGATGGCTATGAATAACGCAATCTGGTACAAGTCCCTTTGAAAACTATCGTCCCTCTGGAAGAACTACACAGGCAAGAAAAATAAAACAAACCAGCAACTCATCAGATATAGCAGCAGTACATTGTCTTTCAGCAGACAGGCGCAGAAGGGAAAGCTAAATCTGAGTACCATCACAAATCAGTAACTGATTCAAATATTCAGCTGTCATATATTGATTGTCATGGATTATATCCTGATAAACATAACGTAACTTCAATGCTAACCTTTTGATGGTAGATATTTACCTATATCTTGACTTTATATCCTAGCTTATCAATTTACGTGAGGAGCAAAGCAAGTTGGACATTGTCGTCAAAGAAAAAAGAACAGAAAAAGAATAAGAAAAAAAGAATAAGAACAAAAGAAAAGAATAAAACAAATATAAGACATGAACTTAGCAAGCCCTATCGAGATACATACCTTTGTTGGATCACCAAGAGGATCTGGGTAGACGT
This sequence comes from Drosera spatulata, assembly GCA_035668315.1. Lineage (NCBI taxonomy): Eukaryota > Viridiplantae > Streptophyta > Magnoliopsida > Caryophyllales > Droseraceae > Drosera > Drosera spatulata. Next base: position 7,925 of record JAOVYX010017052.1, on the reverse strand, counting down.
CCAAGTTTTCTTTTGGAGTTGACATACGACTGCCAAATTCCTTCACAATGTCATTGACATCTTTTCCAGCCTCAACAGTTGCAAATATACTGCGCGAAGCCCAGAAATATGCTTGAGCAATAGGTGATGACGCCGACAAATCCCATGACTCTTCGTGCTCAATCACTTGCCCGCTAATTTGATTCAGCGTGAACTTTGAGACTACCCTGATGATGAGGTCTCCGCCTATGCTAGCTAGGAGAGACTTAGGCTTCCCTTTGACGGTCCAATGTATAACTAGAATACTTGTCGATAGCATTTTCATCTCTTGCACAGCCTGCATAGAGCAATAAGTACAGTTCAACATGTAAATACTAGTTAAATGCAGGTTGGGATACTCCACCTATGGACGGTGTAAACTTCAATATAACAGAACGAAATCCTCACCACAGTGGGGTTTGCCATTGCATCGGTTGCCCAAAGTGGCCTTTTAAATTTTTCACGGCCTGTAAAGCTTCTGACAGGATCCTGCAACATAAATTACAAAATATGGATTAGCATGAATAGTTCATTTTCTTACATGGTCAAAATGAAACTTGATTCACCTTGTACTTGACAGAAACGGCATAAACTCCAAAAGCACGGTTTTTTTCCCGGAGCTCTAGGATATCACGGGCAAGTTGTCTGGCTGTAGATTCCACCAAGGGACTGCTTATGCATTCAAATTCATTGCAGAGCTCGCCGAAGTCCATACCATCAACGATCTTGTCCACCTCGGATATGTCAGAGGTGGAAACCTCTGTCCTCATAGGCTCATTTGTAACTAGAAATAAATGTCACACAGCTTTAGGTGCTGGTCACAATGACATATAGCCTAACGAGTAACAAAATAACAATGGTTTGATTTGAAACGACTTGGCGGCACATATAAATAGTCAATTAAACAACGCTCAGAAAGAGAAACACAAGACACATCCTTAAATATCCGATAAGCAGGAAAATGAATCAAACTCGGTGATGCTTCTCATTTCATACTTATCCAGTGACAAATGCTTCTATTTATGTTTTAAGTTTTGCAAAGGCTGTAACACCGAAAGATAAACCCATAACCCAACTCATCCTATATAAAAGTGTATAATCAATAAATCAAGCTTGTTCCAAAATTGACATTATCAGTACTAGAACTGCATTCTTATTTTGATTTCTCTTCATTGACTTTCACAACATTTACCTCACCCTCACAACTCTAATGACTTAATTTTATACCTTCGATCGCATCTGCTCTAGTACCATATAGAACACCCGAACCCTACCAACCGCGTAATCTCAGTAAAACGAACCCAACGAATGCAAGCATAATCATTTCTCCTATTAATCAACAAACCAAACCAACCAACCAAAACCATGACCACACAACATCGAAACACAAATTTCCATGTAGACACACACAACACAACACAAAATGCACTACCATGAAGGGGAAGCAAGAGTCCACGTGGCAGCTTCTTATTCGAAAACCAGACCCCATTTGGCCGAAGCCGAACCCCACGGCGGCGGGAGGCGGCGAATGGCGGCGCGGTGGCAGTGGTGGCGGTGCTGAGAGTGGTCATATCTCTTCCCCATTGTCTGGTTGAAAGAGCTCAAGGGTTGAGTATCATTTTTTGATTGGTGATTCATTTGTGTGTTTTTTTGTGTGGATAATGTGATATCCATGTGGATTTGTTTATGACCATTGATTCTGTATGTTGTGGGCTCGATCGTTATGGTTCGAATTAATAAGAGTTGCGGGTCGAAGGTGGATCATAGTTATTAACATTGGATCCATCTCATCTGATCGGTTTAATCGATTAAATCCTAATTTGATGATTTCATCGAGTCGATTCGGATTGATCCGATGAAAATTGATCAAATCCAAATAAAAATCTGAACGGTTGATCCGCTTCAATCGAAGAAACAAAAATCCTAAAAAAATATTCAAAAAAACCTAAAAAGATATACATATAATTTATATAAATTATGTTTATACTTATATAAGACTTATAAATATATTTTGATCAAAAATAATATATTAGTCTTAATATAAGGGAAGGGTTCAATTCAAAGCAGAAATAATTAAATCTAGAGTAAATTTTTATTTTTAGTAAGGATATTTTTCTCCTAAAACATAGCTGCTCTCAAATTAGTCATTTTTTCTCAGAATTTAAACTTTCCCTTAATATAAATAAACTAATATCAAAATGATCTAACTGACGGTTCAATCAGTGATCCATTGACCTGAAACCTTGATCGTGTCGATGTCCGATCCGGTTCCAATAACTATGAAGTGGATAGGGACAAGTGTTGAGATAATCCCTTGTTTCAAAAAAATTATAACTAGTTGACTTGACACGATAATTGATGTGTGTGTTATTTTTTATTGTAAAAATCATTTCATCCTTTGATTTTAGTGAGTAAAAGAAGAAAAAATAATGGGATGAATTGATGGGATTAAAAAGTATGGATATTTTGATATTTTTGTTGAAGAAAAATTTTCAAATATAATAGTGTTATAATTTAATTGAGATATCAAAATTTAATAAGTTGCACTTCTTTTTGAATGAAGGGAGTATTTTTTTTTATTTTTTTTTTGAAATACAAGTGGTAAGATATTTAAATCCATGGTTTATGTAACACACAATTTATATCAACTTGAAATTTAAGAATATGACACGATTCATTTGTGTTCAAAATTTTAGAAAGTTTTTTTAGGAATGGATAATCAGATTTTTATTTATCGCTGTTTTATAGGTGATGTATTTAATATTGAAGAGTTCAACACAGTAAGACTTTTTTTTTTTATTGAAACATACAATTAAATTCATTTTATAACATTACCAAATAGTCACGATGATTCTTTATATCGTAAAATACTATACCTACACAATTTATAAATCTTTAATTAAGGAGAGAATTATCCATTAGTTGTTTTTAACTTTAAAATTATCAATAGGCCATAATGCAAAACTTTTATTACCAATTAGTTATAAAATTCAAAATATGATTTTATTTATCCTCACTTTAAATTAGGAAATAAATTATATTTCAATCTATCACTAATTACAATCATCATCCCAAAATCCTATATCTAACCGTCGTCACTACTACAACGATCACCGTCATCCGTTGTCGTCGTCATCTTCGTCATCGGAATAAACAGTGCGTGCGTGTCCCTCGTCATCGCTGTCATTTTCATCATCAAAACAAATAGTGCGCATTATGTCCCTCGTCGTCCGTCTGTGTGATTGGAAACGAACAAACAATGCTCATATATGTTCTATAGAGCACCTACTTAAAGATGCACTATTCACAACAATGCGTCTAAAAACAATATTATCACTTCAAAGCTATCCATCTCGCCGCCACCGCTATCTCGACGCTCTATTTTTCAAGAAAAAGCACACTATTATGAATATAGTCTTTAGATGGTGTGTGGGTGGAGAATAATATTTAGGGATGATTCATTTTCTTATGTAACTGAAGCAATAAAGGAAATAATAGGATCGATTAAGATGTGATAAAGGCATGAAAATTGAGGAATAAAGGCATTTCAGACTTCCTTTTCCAAAAAATGAATTGATCTATTTTTAAAAAAAATTGTTCCCCCTTTTCGTAATTTTGGAAGAAAAAAAAAAAGAAAAGAATTTTCACTTAATTTTAAGTTGATGCAGTATAGATATAAATACTATACCTACACAATTTATATATGTTTAATTAAGTTGATGAGTATGAATCTTTCAGTACAAGCGTTATTGTGTAACGATATTATGATCAAATACTTAGCACTTTATAACTAAGATCCTTAATTAATTTAATAATTAAATTGTACTTCATAGTGAGCATTTCTTATGATTTGTTAATTAAAAGATATAGAATTATATAGATTCAAAAAAAATTATATATATATATATATATATGGGTGCGTCGTAGATGCCGCAGCAGCAGCCAACATAGTTATTGTAAATTACATATCTTCTTCCCGTGAACTGCATCTTATTTTATTGTGAACTGTATCATTTTTTGTCTTTTAAGCTGCAGTTCACGAGAAGAAGAGGTACAGTTTGCAACTGTCAACATGACTGCTAATGCAGCACCAATGATTTTCCTTATATATATATATGATTTGAAGGGGATAAATTATTTTTAGTTAAGATAGCTAAAGATACTCATAAAATAAGATAATAGACATCGTTTCTTAATAATTAGATCCTTAAAAGTTGGAATCATTCTAAAATGAAACATGATAATAAAAGTTGGAATCATTCTAACATTTCAATTTTTAAAAATAAAAACCATTTAAAAATAATCCATAATTAAGCTATATCACTCTCAAACGCATGAGTCACCGATTGCTACAAAATTTTACATACACAATGTAAAAAATGGATGATAATATCCATGAGCATAGTTGATGATAAACGATGTTGATTATTGAGTTTTTATGAATATCTTTACCTATCTTGGATAAAAACACTTTAATCTCTTTTTTTCGATATATATATGGGGTTGATCTAGCTAAAATCAGTTTAGCCAATTGGTTAGAAAAATTTTATTGTAATTGATTGAAAAAATGGATGAATCACCATCATTGATTTTTTTCTCATTTGAAGATAAAAGAAATAGTTCAAACAAATTATTGGCTAACATTGATTTATTTTAACCAACTAAATAAAGTCATTTTAGTTATCTTTTTCTCATTAGCTATCTCTCTCTCTCTCTCTCTCTCTCTCTCTCTCTATATATATATATATATCTGTGTGTGTACATGTGTTATAAATTATTCAAATTATCCTTTGAAAATGATGTATTTATATCTAAGTCTAGATATTTCTTTTAGATCTCATCTATTTTTAATGCTATTAGAGGGGCTTATATAATTAACTATTAATTAAACCTAATCACCTTAATTAGGTGAGAAAATTAGGTGTTGATTAATCATCTTGAGTCCTATAAATAGAGCTCATTTATAAGGTGTTATGTATACATTTCTAAGAGAAAACAACATCTCTTTCTCTCTCTATTCTCTCTCTAAAGTATTTTAATTATTTTGTTAATTCCGACGTTTTTCGTCCGACGAAATCAAATCGGGTATATTGACAAATCACTTCAACCGGTGAAAGCACTTGTTCTGTAACACGCTATCAACACGAGTCTCTAACCTGTTGAGATCGAAAGTGAAACGAAAGTACTTTATTATACCTGTATGTTTTGATTTTGTTTTGATCTATATCATAATAATCTAATTAAAATAATTATGGTTTCACCGTCAGACAAAGTGTCGTCTGTATAAAAACCTATTAGTCAATACGTTGATGTGATTTATCCCTTTTATGTGGATCACCTGCAAATTTGACGTGATTTATCCCTTCTGTGTCGTTCACCCACGAACATTGATGTGGTTGTCCCATTTTATGTGGTTCATCCGCAAGTGACGAGAAACTTTATATTCCATGTTGGTGCATTTGCTTCAAGTGATGAGACTATAACTTTTGTGTTTTTCATTAAGGTACAATAAATGACGTAATGGCCTCCAATGATGAAGACATAGCAAAAAGAATACTGAACAATCTTAACAAATTATTATGCTATTTATTATTAGTAGTAGTTCTTAGCATTGTAACAATCATTTACTTCCTCCTTATAATTAATTAAATGCTTTGAGAATATGATGAATAATAAAAGATTTTAATATATATATATATGAGTGAAATTTTATAAAATTCTCTTTTTTAACTATTATAGGATCTGATTGATTTTATATCGCTTTTATCAGTAAATTAAACAGCATACAAAAAAATGCAGTATTATGAAAAAAAAATTGTAATAACCAAAAATTTCCATTACTACCATCAAACTGCTATATCCATATTTTTTGTATATGATTTTCATTAAAAATAAATAAGGTTAATATTTATCACTTTGATGTGTTCAGAGAATTATGACAAACCTCACAAAGTTAAAATTCAAAACACTAGACCTATCAGGAGAAAATTATCTATCATGAATTTTTGATATTAAATTACACCTAGATGTAAAAGGTCTAAAACATACCATAGTGGAGAACAACGAAACAATCCCACAAGAAAATGCTCAAGCACTGATTTTCATGAGGCATCATCTCCATGAGGGGTTGAAATCTGAATATCTTACTGTAAAAAATTCATACGAAAGCTTTGGAACAGACGTGCAGATTGAAGAAGCTATGCAGACGAGTGATGCACCTGTAGTAGTACAGACCAGCCACATACCTGCAGACGTGTAGACTGAAGAAGCTATGCAGACGAGTGATGCACCTACAGTAGTGCAGACTAGCAACATACCTGTAGACGTGCAACAGGCTGTAAATTTTGCAGAACAACAATCAACACAACCACTTGCAGCCATCGAGGAAGGTTCATCTTCAAGGACTCTTCCCCCAAAAGCACCAAAAATAGCAGCCCTACATGACTCCAATATAGCTCTGGCACTCATTAGGGCAGGAGCAGACAGTGACCAACAACAGTTCATATTAGGCTCAATGCGGAGCTTCGAGGAAATCCAAGAAGGTTCTCAAGCTTCCTTCAGAAAGAAAATGATGGCGAAGGGCTACACACGGAAGGAGAGCGAAGACATTGAGGCTGCACTTTGAACACTGGAAGGCCCAGCACCACAACAAGCTTCTACAGAAACTGTTAGCTTCACCATCACGGAAATCACTGTAGATGAACCAGCGACAACAACAGCCATCACCATAAGGGAACCTGCAGCAGATCAACCAACCTCCAACACCTCCCTAGTTCTATAGGACGACGACGATGATGAACCTCACATAATCCGAGTCAGAACTGCTAAGGAAATTAAAGCAGTGGAGGAAACTCCAGAACAAAGGTAAAAGGTGGAGGAAGCCCTCAGACTGGTTAAGGAACTGAAGAAGAAAGCTCAAGAACACAGGGCAAAGATGGATGCTTTGCTAGGAAAGCCTTAGAGGGAGGCTATGCCGCAAGAGTTTGCCCAACAACATAAACTTAGAAGGCAAAAATGGCAGGAAGCAGCGCATCTGAGCCAACTCCCACAGAAGAAAATAAGGAGCAAGATGAGGATGAGCTTGCAGCAGAATAGAGGAAATTGGATGAAGCTCTTGAAGCGAATATAGAAAAAATCCACAGAGAAGCTGCATTGCACAGACCCACGCAAGAGACAACTCTGCAGAAGATTGCATTTCAGACCAGACCACAAAAGAGACCAGCTCCTACTCTATCACGAGCTACACCTTTGAAGAAAAGAAAATCCTCCAAGAGTAGCAGGCCAAAGTTGATTCCCTCAAGCCCTCGGCAGCTATTCACCGTTCATCCAGACGAATCCCAAACACTGATAGAGGACATCTCTGGAATGACTGCAGGAGAGGTCGAGCAGATGGTTCTACTGCAGTAGCAGGCTGCTCAGACAAAGAACAGGCCGAAAGAGCCTTGCATTCTCTTCAATGGGGTTTTGGAATAGAAGGACTCTATAATGAAGACAGGAAAACAAAGACAAGTTCAACTACATCAAGTTGAGTTTGTCCACTCTGAAGAAGTGAGGATTGAACTCAAAAGAATAATTGACAAACATGTTTGAGCTACGACCCTTGAAGTCCAAGAGTACCTCTCCGGACCAAAAATGGGTCGACCACTATCTCCAAGAGGTGATGATGGTGGTGGTAATGAAGATCAAGGGGGAGACAGCCACATTGATGAGGAACTCATTGACGAAATAGCCAGGGAAGGAATCCCTCAGTCAATGCAGAAGTCCACCTTAGTGTAGACTAATGTAGCTGAACCAACTGCAGCAGAGGAAACAACTGCAATAGAGGTAGAAGATGTAAAGCCCCAGAAAATTACGATCAAATAAATATAAAAATTATGATCAAATAATAGTTCAAAAATTAATAAACG